>DWPG01000113.1:0-11684 GCA_018251495.1 Autochton cellus | reverse complement strand
ACGGACAATACGGCCTACAATGAATTAAGAGAGCACAGACTATGTCACAATACAGTTCAATCGAAAGAATTTCGTAATAAATTACTTCGATCAACAATTAGGAAATCTAAATGATGTATTTAAGTTCTTAAAAAATATATAAATAGTATTAACAAGAGTTAATACGAAATCTATTTTCAAGTTTACGTAGTTCTGGTTCAGACGACTACTGACCCAAATTCTGACTTGTTTGGAGCATTCTAAAGTACATGGCTGGAATTTTGAGCGACGCATTCGAAATCCACAGAAATAGTTGCGAACGTATTTTACAAAAGAATCTATTTTTATGCAACTTTCTCAAGATCTGAACATTAATTGAGACATTTGTAAGATAGTAAGGCCATATAGTTAGAATTTTATCATTAGATGCATCATCAATCATTTTACATTTTCGCTTTTTTCACATACAACTTGTCGTTAACGCATTATTTGTCCCACTGTTGGGCACGGTCTCCTCTCGAACTGAAAGGGGTTTAGTCCACAACGCCGCCCAGGCAGAATTCAGACGATGTTTTCCCTCACGGTTAAGTTCAAACAAGGGATATAATGATAGCTTCAAATACGTAACTTAAATAGTATTTGAACCTCGGACTTACCGATTCAGCCATTAGACTACAGGCCGTCACTGCTTTTTGACGTAGAGTATTGAGTTGTGTGTAAAATATTAATGTTGGGGTAACTAATACGATATGGCTAGTCAATGACGTCATAACCATGTATACATTTACAGTAAAGTATACACCCGTCATCAGCGGATACGCTAAAAATAATAAAGTGTGAAAAGGCACATCAAATTTCAGTAGCGGTACATTAGTGTCGTTTTAACAGCGTAAAGTACCTATATACATTTCAACTAGCGCTTTGACAATCGTTTATTTGCCCCATACATTGTTGCGAATTTATAAAGGCAATAAAGTATTGTATCCAACAGGATATAATGGAAATAACCAGCGAGAATATATATTATTATGTTATATATTTTCGGCACCGCCAAAGTTCTATTCTAGTATTCGCGAATGTAGTGATGTTATAAACAGGACCATCTAATTTATTTATAATTTTTCCATAGTGCGGAAGGTCGTACAAATCGGGTACAATGGATAAATATACTTCTGAATAGACTTAAACGTTACTGATAAAGTATACTTGTTGTTTGACTTGCAAAAATCTTTAATTATAGTTGATAGAATCACAATACAGTGGAGTGAAATTATTAATTTATGCTCCTGATTTCATACTCGGAAATAAACGACGACGACAGAACTGTTTTGACAGCAGTGGCACCATTGGCAGCAGTGGTCACTTACCATCAGTTGGACTGCATGCTCGTTTGCTACTTCCATATTATAAAAAAACCCAGGTAATATCACAGTCTTACCCAAGGTTGGCCATAAAATTCTTTATCAATGATGATTCCTGAGCACAATGTTGGAAAGTCTCTGGATAAGTATTTCTCGCTTACCACATCCTTCGAACCAGAACACAGCAGCGCTAGTCACTGCTGTTATTATTAGACAGAAACAGGTGTGGCGGGGGTGCCGCCGGAGTCGTAGCACATAGGTACCTACCACATTCAAAGCTTTGTATGTAGTACAAACGTACCTATACGTTTACGCTTCGATCAGAATTTTCACCTGTATTGCTGTATTGTTTGACACTTTCTCAGGACAAAGACATTGTTATTGCAGAGTCAAATAAAATCTCGAATCTTACTTACAAAACCTAAAATACTACATTCATATACGCCAGGAAAATAAACATAATTCTGTAAGTTGAAAGCCAAAAAACCGGACGACTAACAAAATAGTGAATCTTTTGAAGCATGAATCACTGTAGATATTATTTCCATATGAATCGTTCTCACCAGAATGCAAAACGGAATCATGATTCACGTATGAGTAAGTTCTCATGTCACCGCTAAGGATTTGTTTAAACAAATTTCCTTTCTAACTCGTACAAAGCAAAATTTATTTTTTCTTAAGGAAGTTGCTGAACTTAGTTGATATGTATATCGATTAGCTGGAATTTCAAAGGGATGAGTTATTGCAATTAAATGTTATGTTTTTATCATCCATCCATCAGCCTTTTGAAGTCCACTGCTGGACATAGGCCTTCCCTAATGAACCACCGCACGTGTGTTGGTGAACGCAGTAAGTGTAGGTGTAACACAGGATGACCTAACTGCCCATCTCCTGGGTTTGGTGGTGCAATTCAAGACTGAGACCACACAGCAGGTTAGCAGCAGCATATATCATACTAATGAAACAATATTACTTATAATTTGTATGATAATGTATGATAATACGCCTAATAAAAGTGTAACCCGGTCTCAACCACAAATATAATTTCAGTAAAAATCAGTTTATCTTCACACCCATATCCAGCGTGAAGCCGTTCTTACTTACTATGAGGCAACTATGTTAGTCCTCAGTCGTGGCAACGTATGTTCAAACAGCGTCAGGTAGAACCCCTGATCTTTATAAAGTTGGTTACAGTTGTTCATTAGTGGCAATGACCACTTACCAGTACCACTTACCAACATTATCAGTACAACAAAGGTCTTGTTTGATTACCAATGCGTTAAACCCAAGCGTGTAAATTATGATGTTTCATGTAATTCTGATGTTTCTTTGTTTTATTTGTTGTTTGTGTTATGATCCATTATATGAGTAGTCCATGATCTTTAGCTGTAATTTTATACGCTTTACTTTACCTTTCTACAAGAGAGGTACGAAGTAGCTAAGCTTTGGATGTGTATATACATCCCAACAATAGGATTGCTTGATTTTGATTGGAAGAAATTTCACTGAGAATCAAGTAATCTTATTGGTGGATTTGAAACACATCTATAGCTAAGCTTGCTCGTACATCTTTGGTGGAAACGAACCCTTAATCCTCTCAAGTAAATCTTCATTTGTTTACAATGTGAATACACAAGCATTAATTATTTGTTATTTATCTTTATGTTTTTCAAAGAAATAACCAGTACTTATTGTTAGGAGCAAAAGAATAGCAATAAAATACAACTAAACGCAAAATATAATTAGGTATAGGATTTTAAAATTAATTAACGGACATTGGACCAAAACCTAACCGCATTAAGGCAAATCGAGATGTGCACATCAAAATACAACACAGCACGCGCCGACGGACTTGTGGAGCATTGTACCGCTCGCCCTAATTTATGAGTCGTTTATAATGCTGTGTAACATCTGGATTGAAGCCAATTTGTCACGCTTCACACTGGACACTGTATAAATGTACGTTTTAAGCGTGTAAAAATCCGCATTAACCGTGAATATAAATTTATTGCAATTAATCTTGTCGTCCATTAATTAATTATACAAGATAATTATAACGCACCAATATTCAGCTACAAGTCAAAAGCAATGCAATCGTAGTACAAACGCTACAAACGTCGCCCGTTCCAATCTCTGCTAATAGATTTCTGTAACCGCGGCCTTAACACAGTCTGATGCAAAAATACAATTTACGACTAGTGACGTAGCGACTATTTATTTTGTACGCATTACGTGTGTGCGGAAGTACACGAAAATGACTTTTTCATGCCTTCATTCGTCAAATATTTGTACACTTTATGTGGGTGAATGTAGCCGTATTTCACTCTCCGCTGTCAATTTGTCATAATGCACCTCCTGTGGCGGCGGCGGCGAGTAGCCGAAAATACTCGTACATTGCTCATTGTTTGCTTACGTCAATACGCGAGCTTCAAATTGGGCTTAGAAACATATAACCAACGTCTGGATAGACTCAATCGAAGTCAACTCTTATAAGCTTTACATCTTTTTTTCGTAACATTGTAAACACCGCCAGATATTGTTGAATATTCTTTAAAAAGCTACACATCAGAAATACAAATTCACTTTAAAAAACGTCCACCGGGTTAAGAATATAAGAACAACGTCTAAGACCTAAGATCCAATTAACAAATAAGCTATGATCACGAAAGTTCTAAGAACATTCCCGGAGCACTATTCGATAAGACCGTCCAAAAAATGCATCCTCGAGCTCGACTTCAAAGTCAGTAACGAGTGAAGTGCAAGTCATATCGCTAATTTACTTTTGCAATAACTGAATATAATAAAACATGGATCGTACCACGCTCGTCAAACCAAATACGGAAAATTGTGAAAACCTCGTACATGAAACCCACACAACCGGACAATGTGATGACAAGGCCGCTATATAAAATTGCGATTTCCATTGTGTAAGAATAGCTAAATAAATCCGAATGAGCCAAGTGGGTGTCATTAATATCTGTCTCTTGTCTGTCTTAACAGCAAGGTGTTTGACCTGTTGATCTCCATTCCCACTTTCTCAGAACAATAATATCTATTTATATGTGAATGTGTAACACTTCCGAAATGATGGATAAATGAAGTCGTTGGATTTGAGCAAGGTTTATTTCAATAATACATTTTTCAATTCAAACCAAACAGTTGGCGATGGAACAAGACTCGAATCAATTACTCATTTCAAGTGGCAAGATCAAAACAGAAAGACACGCGCCTGTTTAGTTCTCGACTCATCCGCTTAGTATCGACACATTTTTTTTTATCTGACGACTTAGTTATAGCCCTTCGTTAAGCAATGTACATAGCATAAGATATAAAATTGTTTCGGTAGTATTCGCGATTTATGTCAGTCATTTTCATATTATCGGTCCTACAAAAATATTTATATCGTGGAAAAAAGTGTACTCTACAAGTTGCAATGCTAACACATGCACCTACTATTATTCATTATTCTGTGACTGTCCCAAAAAAAAATATATTTCAATATTTTCAATGTAAAAAAGTTAATCCGCTAAACTATGGATATGTCTATACTAAATTAAATATTATAAACAAACCATATTATTTGTAGCATACTCGGTGGGTGTAGAGTTGCACACATTTTCTTATCCGGACACGTGTAAGTACGTGACTTTGCATTGAACGAAATACTATTTACAGTTAGAATACAATGTTTATATTCTGTAACTTTATACAAACAATTTTATTTCTCCCGAATAGTTTAAAGTAGCGAAGTAACGCTCCGCATTTGGTTCTAATAATTTTGATTTGCATAAAAATAACTTTTTTATTTTATTTTAGGGTGAAAATATAATAAACGAAGCGGCCACGAACACTCGCTAAATAATATGATGGATAAATAAGTTATATTAAAAAGTTTAATACATACAAAAAGGTCGTTATAAAACATAATTATTTTGCTATAATACTTCAAATCTTTGCACTGGTAGAACTATTTCTACCAGTGCAAAGATGGTAGAAATCTTTTAGGTAACTAGCATGATAACTTATAACTTACTTGTATTACATGTTTAGAGTGAGATTGAATTGAATTGAAATTTATAAATAACTCGAACGCGTATCGATGGATCAGGCATAATAACAAATATATTGTTCGAATATAATCACTAACAGAGGCACCAAAAGGTACTATAATAATATGATATATAAAGATATACAAGATTGCAAAAGATTCACACAAACAAGCCAAATATAAACTTGTCTTTTCCAAAATGGTTAGACCACGTAAATAACTCCAACCGTGGGTGTTACATATGCTAAATTATGATGAATCACGGCGTATAATGAACAGAAGTTTTAGGTACGGTAGCTCGAAAAATTGTAATCGTATTTTCGTGGATTAGTGAATATGTAATCTCGTTTATAGTGGGCGGCATACACCACGGAATCGTGTAATAACGACGTACAATATCCGCTCATTACTCCTACTTCATTACACCAATACGACCAAAATAATTTCGTGAACAATATAAATAATACGCTCCAATTATGTTACACGCGTTCCTTACAGTTCAAGACTATATAGTTCAAGACTATATAGTTCAAGACTATATAGTTCAAGACTGTTTAGAGTTATATACGTAACGTATATCGTAGAAACTAATTCCATCAAGACTTAAAGACAAGAGGGATGGCGATCAATTATATTGGTTAGCCCATAGCATAATTCGAGCAGGAAGTCTTAACCAAGTAAATGAAAGCGTTCTATGAAGTTGCCTATATAAAATTATTGAACAATATAATACTTTGTATTCATGGTTTTCGCAATAACCTTGCAATGTTCAAGATTTTAATATACACGCGAAGAAATATTAAGACAAAAACAATAAGACCTTGTAACCGAGACAACAAATAACACTTTGTCATCAATGAAGTTTTAACAAATAGAATTATTACGGACGTCTCCAATATGAAAGACATGAGGTTCTGTGTTTATTTTAGATTTGTACAGAAGAATGTTAGTATTTTTAAACGTGTTATCTAATGCCAGTGACCTACCTGAACAGTTTCTGTGTCAACATCGCCCTCGCCACCTCCGCCGCGGTCGTTAACGATGTCCTAAAAACAAAACGACATCTTTTAATTATATTATTATTGCAAACTCGGACATGGCGTGTGTGTATCTCTCATAATACTTCAACATCCCACTCACTGACCAGTTTCATATTTTATTTTGAAATACAAAACTTAACACAAATTGAGTTACGAGTTATTTTAAACATTTCTTACATTACTTAGATGTTAGTTGTATAAGATGCATAAACGGAAATTTGCGTCATTTGCAGAAGTATTAAAAATAAAAATCACTAAGATTAAATCCACTTCTTGTGTGTTATGATTCATTGCCAACGCTCGAGGAAACAATAAATATACCAGTATGAATGTAAATAAACATAAATATGTTATTTGCAGTCTTAGAAAATCTAGTGAGATATCGACAAATCTACTCTCCGTAATGTCGGTATTCGCATCAGGAAAACATTTAGCCGAATTCCACATTTCAGCCAACTGCGAATCGAATTATTGATTCACGATTCCTACTCTCACATCTGCTCATATAATAGACCTATTTTCATTTCCCACATTTCTCTTCATAATACTGTTCAATGGAAAATATAAAGTTGGTCTATATTTACAAATCGTACATACATTAAACATACTAATTGATTATTTAAAAGGCGTTTATTTCATATCAAACTATGTAATAAACTGAAGTAAGTGTAGGGTAAAAAAAAACAATAATAAATATCATATTACTATAAAAATCAAAGTTTCAATATGGTATTAGATTCGACTGCAAGACTTTTAGATTCATTTGAAACAAAATACATTTTTATACATAGTTGATTGGTTATACTATTTTTAAAACTTTAGTCTATTTAAAATACATTTTTATTATTACATTTTATCTTCTAGTAATTTTGAAGTCGTTTATATTTTACGTTACTGTTAAATTTCAAAATGTTTTCTTATATGCGCCGCTTACCTGCAATAGTAAAAACAGGAGTATTTGTGGCTTTAAAGGAAAATGACGACTTTGAGTTGTAACTTTTATGAAAGTTCTAATTAAATTTAAGAATGGATAAGCATAATAAAATACTTCAGTGTCCGACATACATTATATCTATGGCAATATTTCTATGACGATTGACAGTATGTCTATGGCAATATGTCAACATAATGAAAGTATGTTTTTATTTTTGTATGTTTAATTTATCAAAGAAGCTTCCACCTGACGGTATATGGTCACTACCGCCCACGGAGATCTGTAACTAACTCCATATAGAACAGGAGTTCTACCTAAACCCCATTAAAGATGCCTTGCTTTGAATGTATGATGAACTCACATCCATGTGGTGGTGCCACCGGAATCGCACCGCACGATTCTACCCCTTTTATAAGACTAGCCCCTTATATGTAAATGAGCCGTCAATCTGTCATTGTAGATATGATGATGATGTAGGAGTATGATAAACTCACATCCATGTGGTGGTGCCGCCTGATTCGAACCGCACGATTCCACCCCTTTTACAAGACTTTATATGTAAATGAGCCATCAGTTCTAGTAGCCCTAGTAGTCCAATGATTGAAGGTATATGAACTCACATCCATGTCGACCTGTCCGACGCCGGTGGAGCGCCGCTTGGGCCGGCGCCGGCGCTGGATCACGTTGAGGGCCGCCTGCGTGCTCGCCGGCGACGCGCTCGACGACTTACTCTCCGAACTACTCTCCCTTTCTTTCTCCTCCTCACCTACAATAAAATCTGTGTATTAATACGTGAAGCGATATATAAATTTGTGGTACATACATGTGGTACCTTCCAGTGTGAAATTAGGTACAAGTTAAAGTTCACGTAGAGAAAAGAGTGTGGGAAGATAAAATTTGTGTATAGATAGCGTTACAAATATATTTAATAAAAAAAATAATAAAACATTCATTGTTTACATTACTGATAATATAAAAACACGTAAAGTCAACTATGTCAGATGTCTATGTCAAAAAAGGTGTATTATTATTGCTTTTAAACTAATTCGGTGCATATAAAGTTTAGTTTTTATTTGGGTTTCATTACGGTCGAATTTAGACCACCGCAACGGGTCTACAAGTAATTGTTATCAAAAAGGACAAATTGTGAAGATGTAATATTTAAAATCATTAATTGACCAAATCCTACGTGAACAGAGTATAGATGAATTTAAATAACACAGTAGTAGTATCAAATAATTGAGACTACTTGCAAAATTATGATTTCGTCAAATTTCAGAAACTACTCCCAAATGCGACCGGCCGCCTTTACCTTGTGTAGCTACTGTGACCTGTGTTGCCATAAATATTGCCGATCGCTACCATTAGAATGCGTGTTGTAAGGTGATGGATATAAAAATTTGGTGAGTTGAAAGTAATATTTTCATTTCATATTATTTATATTGCTAATATAAATATTTTTTGTAAATATTCTGGTAACTTTACTATAGGTGACATAAATACCTACTGATCCCAAAGAAGCCAATTGGCGGTATAACTCACCTTAATTACTAACGACTATTAGAAATATGAATCAGTCGATTCAAATATTTAAATGTTAAAGGCTTAGGGCCAAGAAAACGCAATGAATATAAGGCGCATAAGATTTCTAATTTACAAACTAATGTCAATACATACCAGAACGCAGTTCTTCCTTGGTGGGAGTGGAGGCAATGTTGTTGGCGCTGTTGGCGGTGGTAGTGGTAGTGGTCGTGGTGTTGGTGTTCGTGTTGGCGGTGGAGGCTGTAGGCGCGCGGCGAAGCGGCAACGTCACCGTCGCCTCAGCGGCCGCGCGCGGCGACGATCGCCCCGCATCCTCCAACTCAAACTATATCACGCAAATCAACGATTAACTTTAAGGGTGCTCACACACCAATCGATCGATCGATGGCAGAATTGATCATTCAACGTCTAACATAATTTGTTACTGCTATCGATCGACTACACAATGGATCAGTCGACGTCGAATACATTTTAAAAGACTACGTTGCAATCTGTTGGAAGCTCAAGCATCGATGGACGTTGATCATACCATCGATCGATCGTTGATCGTCATTTCATCGACCGGTATCAGTCAAACAGCCGAATCTACCACACCAATCGATCGACAATCTATCGCTTGGTCTGTGGGCAACCTAACACTCCATCAGAACACTACCGGTGCAACTAAAGAAACGTGTGCATTTTTTATTGTTAATCGCACATATTATCACACAATCGAGTACATTTATCATACCTGTGCACGGCTTATAACGAATTTAAAATTAATAGACACATTACATTTTAGACGAATACTATTAAATAAATGTAAATTAGTTACCATAAAATATTGATGTATCCTATTTGTAGAAAGCTAAGAGATTAAATAGAATTTTAATAACAATAAATAATTATTGTGCACTTTTAACGTGTGATAATAACCTAGTAACTTTTATTTTTTAGGTCATAAAAATAGAAAACATAGCCGACGGAGATAAGCTTAAATGAAAAAATATAGCTTTCAACTTAAATTACGATAAAGACGATATCTAACACATACATATAGCTATCCCATAATGATATTGTGTAAACGGAACAACACATAAATTGTGAATGAATGTTGTTTCGGTGATGTTATGGCCGTATAGCAGTGACCCAAAGTAATATTTATTTTGGATATGGGTCATGACTGCTTTGCGTCTATCGGGGTATTTAGAACAACAGTTACGACCATTTTCTCAATTTCGCTACTACTAGTCATTAGAATTTAAATTGAGGCATTAATATAAATTAAAGTGAAAATATGCTTCTGGTAAATTACTTACAAACAAAATTACACGTATTGTTATAAATGTATTATTTTATAAAATAAAGATTTTATGTCTGTTTTTGTGTTTAAACATTAAAACAATTAGATAAGCCCATATGTTTCAATCAGAAAATACCTTGAGACGTTCTTTATAGAACTATGTACCTAATTGCTTTTGTATTGAAAGATTGAAAATTTGTAAGTAGATCAAAATGCGTGTCATGACAACATTGAAGGACACAACATGAACAGGGCACAACATATAAAGCAAACGATCATGCTCAAAAACATGAAAACTAAAAATGAACACATAATGTATTACTAACATGAATTAACACATACATGCAATTAGTATAATATGTAATTTGTCGGCTGTAATTAAATCTGTTGTCTAGTAGTGGATGGATACCTATGGTATGTTATTCCACGGACCTCAATCGGTACTGGGTGGCACGCTTCGCATAAGCAGGTGTAAGGTCTTGGAAAACAACATTTAGTTTGGTTTCAGCTTCCATTTCATAATATGCCAATTGCTCGCATTGATCTTTGTTATGACTAACATAAAATATGAGAGACATGTTATGTATTGTTCAACCCCACAGTGGAATCACCTTTGATATTCCTACTACTAATAATAAATGTAAGAATATCAAAGGTAATGCGTAAATTCTGCTCAAGTCTGCTGCAATTCTGCTGAGATCAAGTTTCGAATTCCCATAAAAAATTTCGAAATCATGCGACTGAAAGAAATATATCTGAGACTTTTATAAATGGTTCGTAAAAGCCATTCTACGTTTGCAATCATGTGTTTCTTATTTTTACGTGATTGAAATAGCAACCCAGCATGCAGTTCACTTGGTGGTAAGTGGTCACTGCCACCCATGGACATTTATAATCAAACCAATATAGAACATGGATATAATGACGGTCGGTTCATAACAAATTTATTTCTGTTCATTTGATATATCTACCCCTTAACGGTAATTCTATTATTAGTTCATAATTTGATTACCAATTGTTATTTGATATAGGCTACATTTTTGAAACATCCAAACTATACTCCGACAAGTCATCGCGAAAATTACGTGAAGATGAGAGCAGTAAATGGTGGCATACTACGGTTTATCGTTTTTATTCACAGATGAATTATTACTTCCGTCTAGATGTTGTTTTTTAATCTTAATATCAAAAATAATACATACTTTTACAACTCTGCCAAATATATTTCAAACCACGTCGAATACACGCATTTTGTCTGACGTATTTCGAAGCTACACGCAAAATACGCTTTGGAAAGCGTATACGCCTTTGAATTAATAGTGGGAACTCTTCATAGTAGACCAGACACACACCGCAATTCAACATTATAATATGTTTTGCAAATATGTACTCTTTATCATTGTCAATAATAAGGACGTGGTACATGTTCCGTAAGTATCAGTTGTTTTTAAAAACGCTATGTTTAATGTTGGTCAGTGTTAGTTTACCACATCAC
>DWPG01000112.1:0-11693 GCA_018251495.1 Autochton cellus | reverse complement strand
ATGTCGATGAAATCATTCGTCTCCCAAACCTTTTTAATTTCCTCTTGCAATTCAGTATACTTTGTAATCTTTTCAACTGTAGTAGATTGTATGTTATTTGTATTTGCTATTATAATATTATCGGCATAAATTAATTGTGTAAAAGCAGGTGGCAAGATTGAAGTTTACTTTTTTTTTAAATAACGAAGTATCAAGCGCTCATGCAGTCCACCAGATTATAAGAGACCACTGCCGCCCATGGACATCTGTCATCAACCCCAGATAATATTTAGAGTTCTACCTGAAGTCGGCCACAGATTCGTTGCTACCCCTGAGGTTGAAGCACCTCGGATAAGTAGGTATATTATCTATTGCACCACGCCATTCAAATAGAAAAAAGCAGCACTTAACATTGCTGTTATTAGGGAGAAATAGATGTGTCATTCTTGTCATTTATGCCTTCAGAGTTTAACTATTACGGATTCTACCAACACTATCAAATTACACAATAAGTACTATATGCAGTTATTTTATTTATATAGCTCAGATATTCACTGTTTAAAAAATGTAGTGACGGTATTATAATATTTCAACATAATCCATCCATGATTGCCTGTTCTTATAGACCTACCATTCCATAGTTAAAGTAGGTTACATGATTGCAGCAGTGATAGCCTAATGGTTGAAACTCGGCCTCTCAATCGGAGGGACCGAGGTTCAAGCCCCAGGCACGCACCTCTGATTTCTCAAAATTATGTGCGTATTAGAAATTAAATATCACTTGCTTTAACGGCGAAGAAAAACATCGTGAGGAAACCTGCACATCTGAGAGTTCTTGAGAGAAAAAAAAAAGTTCTCAAAGGTGTGTGAAGTCTACACACAGCGCAGTGGACTATGGCCTAAAATCCCTCTTACTCTAAGAGACCCGTGCCCGTAATGGGTTGACTATGACATGAATAAGTAATTCGATTATATTACCAATCTCGTACTCACCACATTGGCGTACTTGGACCTGAAGTTGTTCTTCGCCTCGCCCTTCAGCGGGTAAATCAGGCGATCGATCATGGCGCTGAGTATGTCCACGATGTTCTGCAGCAGATTGCGACTGTACTGGCCACTATCGGCAGCCAGTTGGGTCAGCACGTGCTTCACGTGCGTGGAGATCTGAATATGAACATGGAAGCATTTCAAAACAGATTATAACAAAAACTATGTAATTCACTTTCCAAGTTATCGTGTGAAAAGATACTGTTAGAAACGAGGCCGAATTAATTCTTCTCGGTAAACGTATTAGTCGAGTCGAGTCTCTAATCTACGAAATTCTGTAAAACAAAGGTCTCCCAAGCCCACTGATCCATCAGCTTTATGTCGTCCACTGCTGGGCATAGAAACCACCTAATTAGCGCCACTCCAACCGGTCCTGTGCCTTTTGAATCCAGCAGTTTCCAGTTAATTAGTGTATGAAAAATCACGTGTGCGTAATAAACAATGGAAAAAAACCATGAATGTGATGTTGTCGAAGGTACATTTATTCGAATTTTAAATCAAGAGGGAATGAAAAATGCATGAAGTCGGTATAAAAAGTAGGGTCAATATAAACGTAGCTGTTTACGAAAAAAATGATTTTCATGAATAAATAATCAATAAGAAGATCACTTGCTTTTGAGCAAGGAACCAAAAACATTGCAATTTCAATAGATCTATTTAGACAAATCCATACAAATTCAGTATCAACTTCGGCTTGACTAGTGACACAGAGGTGCAGAGTACAATCACTATAAAGAACTTAATTGAGTAATTGAAGTTGATAGTCTATCCGTTTATATAATATTAACTCCACTTACCCTATCAAGTGCATCTGTGGACTCGCGGAGAGACGCGAGCACGTGGAATATAACATCAGCGTTAGATTGACGCAGAGACGGCGTACCAAGGGCAGAGAACATACTGGCCAAGTTGTCTAGGGTCACTTCTATCAGGATGTCGAAACGTTCGTTTTCCTGTTTATTAGAAATAATCTTGAATTAGAGAAATCATTTCAAATTCAAGTTTTCTAAATTTCTTTTCATGTTGTTGTTTTTATTCACTTCTAAAATTAGTTGTATTTCATATTAATAAGATTATATTCGTCGCGAAGTAATAAAATCGCGATCATTCGCTACTCTTAAGATTAAAAAGTGTGCTTTAAATACTTTCTTAGGTGACATAAGCATATCTAAAACTGCTTTTCGTAATTAATATACAGGGAATAATATACTTTTGAGTATATTAGGGTCTCCCCACACAGTAATCGATCGATCTACGTGATCGATATGGTAGACTCAATCATCGATCGATTATCGTTTTATCAACCATATTCGTTGAAGTGTCTAAGTTACCATACCAACCAATCGACGCCGATAAGTATGCACCCTAAGTAATATGAAAATATAATGGATTAAAAGAAAAACTTTGGTTTATTTGGTGGGATGGAATACTGAACACATTAGAGCCTTTCTAAGTTAACTAACCTCCAAGGCCTTGACATATGACATGATCCAGTTTCCGAGGGTCGGAGTTCCGTGCCATTCGTACATCCAGCGGTAGAGACAAGAGAGCGAGGAACGAAGACCAGCGCCGCCAGGCCCATTGTCCCTTTGCTGAACCAGCCAACGTGCAGCGTTAATGGAGGCCTCGGTGTCATTGTTGTCGATGATAACCAGCACCGTGGACATCGCCGGGCAAGCATCTGATTCTGTTTATAACATACATAAATTTGAGTGACCACTGTGTATAATGTTGATATTGATTGAGAACAGAGATTGTATTTGAAGTCGATCACAAATTCGTTGCTACTCCTGAGGACTGAGAAGAGTGGAAAATCAAAAAACACCTTCTTAGTGGTTCACCATTTCAGCTTTAGTAGTTCAGGGTCTCCTATGATTAATTAATCGAGTATTTTTTGCTTTAACCTTTTGCTTTTAAATTTAAATACATAGACTATTATTATAATATGAAACTTACGTGGATCAGAGATGAAAGAATAGAATTTGTCCAGTATAGCGGTGACGACCTCCTGGCGGACCTCGCAGCTCACGGTGTTCATTATGCGGATGAGGAATCCTTCCACTGATTGTAGAAGAGCCCAGAGCTCCTCCTCATTGCCCGACGCCCGTGCTAATGAAATTTTACTCATTAAAAATTAAAATTAAATAGTCAGCATTTCTACATTTCATAAGTTTAGTGACATAAGAAAATTTCGTTATCATAAGTGTTTTACATGTGCAAAATTTGGGTCCTTACGAATCAAGAGTCCAAAATATATAATGAAAATCCCATCCATCCACCCACCAGTCTTGTGACTGCAGGACATAGGCCTCAACTGATAGGAATTTTTGCCAATAGTCACCACGCCCAGCATGCCTGTAGATGACCGCAGTGGGTCTTGATACTACACAGGAAGACGCTGCTGCCCATCTCCTGGATTATGTCCCTTAGTCTCCTCCTACGATATCAACAAAAACGATGGGAGTGCGCCCATTGAAGACCGACACCACAAAGCATGGCATATGGCATGGAATATTACTTGTTAAATGTAATATATATATCATGCATTTACATCCAAACCAAACGTGGACACGCATATTTGACCCGCACATACTAAAGGGAAAGACAAAAGCAAATTAAAAAAAGTTTGTAAAAAGAAATACTTACAAAGACACTTGACGATGTCTTGACAAGTCTTCACCAACTCAGCAGCTGGTGGTAGGTAGGCATTCTGTTCGTTCATCATTTGGAGGTACTGCTCCAACGTCTCCAAGTCTGGTTGGAGACTGTCGGCTTGAACGAGCTCGTGTTTCTTGACGGCCATTTTACGTGGCCTGCACAAAAAAAAAATACAGATCTTTCCACACATCCCACATCTTCTTTCAAAATAATCAGTAGCTAGACCATAACAAAAAAGAAAATCTATTATTTATCTATAGCTATATGGAAAAACATAGTAAAATCGGTCATCAATACTTTTCAAATTTATGCTAAGAGATAAATCGTGTCAACCAACTATTGTCCCACTGTGGAGCATGGGTCTCCCTAGTCTACCGCGCTGACCAAGTGCGAAGTGGTAGACTCCACACACCTCTGAGAATATTTTTTTCTTTTTAAAGAACTCTCAAGGGTTTCCTCACGATGCTTTCCTTCACCGTTAAAGCAAAGCAAGTGATAATTAATTTCTAATACGCACATTTTTGTAAATATAGAGGCAGAGTTTAAACCTGCTATCATTGCTTTATAAGAGATAAATAAAGCCTCGTTTATCTATCATTCATCATCAGCTTTTAAGAAATGACTGCTAGACATAGGCTTCATTTAAAATTGATACGACATAGTCACGACAGTCACCGCGCTTGGCTGTGTAGTTGACTACAGGCGCAGTAGGAAAATAATTTCTTAGGAAACACGCATATATCCATTATTTACGGAAGAAACAAACTGCCGTAAAGCTCACATGGTAAGGTCTCCCCACATAATATCGTGACTTACACGGGTGAAGAGGCTTGAGTTCAACGGTGTGGATATATGAATTTATTTTTGACAACCCGCGTGGCGGAGCAGTCGTCATACCTATCTGACACACAGTTCCGGGTTCGATTTCCCGGCCAATAATATATCTAAATGATGAATTTAGGTTTCTCTTCTAAATCTGGGTGATTGTGTATTTATTTTTGTGAGTCCATGGTACCCACGACAAGGGAAAAAATTCCTAGTGTGGGGCTATGAGTGTAGAAAGCGTTTTTTTTTTATTCGTATTAACTCAGTATGGATGAAGTCATTACACTCTGTGTAAGAGTAGGTCTCGTAAGTCCCTAACAAATTTTGCAACTCATGAGGATTTGCAACTACTTTAAAATTAATCCCGTGTTTCTAACTTTTAAGGGATATACAAATTTTACGTTTAAAGTTTAGTTACATGTTATTAATTTTAAAGTAGAATGAGAAGTGCGATAACCTCACATTCTGCTTGTCGAAGTTACGTACGTGTTTATTTATTCTACAAAATTGAAGTTTCAAACGAGCATGTAGACTACCAGATGGTAGCTTATGTACATGGGCAACCTACTCCTTATTGAACAGAACTTTACCAGGAGTCAATTACAGATGCGTTACCACTCCTCAGGACTAAGATGGTCACCTCGTGTTTAAGTTAGCCGTTAGTCGTTAGCCGTTAGTCGTTAGCCTTTGACCTTGACCAACGAAACGGATAAACTGCCTCACGCTAGAAATATTATATTAAATTTGTATGTAATTGGTTTCACCGAAACGGCTTCAATAATTTTGTCAATTTTTTGTATTTAGATAACTAAGTCTTTTAATATTAAAATTGATCTAAGTACCTATGTGTCATCTTCGTGATAATCCGTTTTCACATGAGAAAATGAATTCATATTAATGTCATCTGTTATTGAGTAAAAAAAGCTGGTATTTAATCAATGTTTATAACGTAAACTATTCAAAAACAGATGGTGCTGCTTTATATTGTTACTGGTGCTCTAAACTACACTTTAAATATCTCGTAGAAGCCTATACGCAACTAGATCTAAAATGAATAGCAGTCGATAAACCATTTCTACGTTTAAATTTTCCAGGAATTTACCAGTCAGGCACTAACCTGGACAGAACATACACAAACTAATTTACAAGAAATTCGACGTAAACCTCGCTTGGGAGCAATAGTTTCAAGAAGCCAAGCGTAGTCCGTCTGTGATACTCGTAGAAACAATGCCAATAAATGAAGTTGTATGAACAATGAGCAATGCGGTGCAGAGACTCGTGATAGTCCTGTAAAAGTTACTTCATTTGAAGATCATAGAACCCTTTGTAGTTCTACTCAGAAGGCACCTCATAGACATACTTATCTCAGGCATTCTAACTTAGTCCTCTATTTGAGTCAGTGGCGGATTTAAACATTTGCTGCCACTAAGCTAATACATTTTTGCCGCTCCTACTGTTCCCTGAAATGTAATATCCTAGTTCGCAATCATATAATTACCATAAAAATAAAGAGACAAGGTGAAGTTAAAAGAAGGCGGTACACCGACCAATAGTATGCGGAGTTCCGCATACTTGATGCCTGTCTGGTCCTATGTCAATACAGTGTCAACCTAAGTGTTAAGTATACAGTACAGTAGGTACTAAAATATTGTTTTTTTTTTGTTAAATTTTCGAAACTCGTTTTCTCTATGTATAACGTATAATGTTTTTCTTATTTCTGTTCTGAAAATTTTGGGCCAAAATTGCCGCCCTCTAAAATCTGCCGCCCTAGGCTCCTCAGCCTGCTGGTATTTCCGCCACTAATTTGAAGATGATTACATGGGGTTTCATTGGCAGTAGCCAGCAGTTGCCATCAATGGACTGAGTACTCGCTTGGAACTTCAATTTCGTTAAAAGCGTGTGTGTTAATAACTAAAGTTACTTGTTAACTGTTAAGCGTCTGTAAACAGATGGCGTTGATTTATGGCGTTGATTTTAGACGTCAGTGTGCGCACGCATTGTAAAAAAATATACTCATTTTTTTCCAAAATGTACCAAAAGACGTATAAATTACTACTTAAATAGTACACAAAAGTTACTTGTAGAGAATTATCAAAAATTATTTAAGTAAAATGAGCATCGAAAAAATGTATTTTCAGACTTTCGACTGTGATTAACCAAATCAGCACACTTATCTTGGATCGTGTAAGAACGTGCTTGAGGGAGTTTAGTTTGCTAGAAGCAGTACATTAATGTAGGAACATCGTATTACGTTGTTAGTGAACTCTAATACCGAGAATGTTCTAGTTTAGTTAATTACGAGAAACTTTGCAAATATGGCGAAATAAAAAATTGAAGTTCAGTGTTTCTGCAATAACCTCTACTAGGTAAGACATTCGGTCAATTCTACGAAAAAAAAGGTGGTCAGAGACACGCACCTCTTACCTTACGCATCTTACCTTACACGCACCTTCGAAGTTTTGTGTGCATTAAAAATGAATTTATAGTCATTTGGTTTGTTTGTCAATCAAGGAAATATAATAAAACCTACACATCAGGGAGATGTATTTAAAATGTAATTAAGGAAAAATAATTGGTGTAGTGGTGCCTTCGGAGTTGAACCACGAAGGACTCTACCACCTCCAAACTTACACTTGCTTTATCTTTCAAATCCAAAATCAAAATTACACGGTAACTACTAGGACTAAATCCTATTTGCTAGAGAAACTTTGAGTAATCTAGTCTGATCGATGTACATGTATGTATGTATTATATTAACATTATAAATAGTATTAGTTATATATTATTATATTATCATTATTTATCTTTTTTAAACATTTAAATGCCGCCTTGCATGTTTTCTGCCTAGCCTAAAGGTAGACTGGCAGAGAATGCTTCCAGCATTAAATCCGCCTTTTGTACCATTGCTAAGATATAAAACAGTTTTAAATAAAAAAATAATATGTACATAGAAGAATAAACCAATAATAATAAATGATTGCTTTGAAAATGGTCCTTTGCTATCCAAAAATATTATTGTGCTTTTATTTAATCGGTTCAGATCAAGAATTTCCTAAGACGTCCTCAATCTCAGACCTAAAGCTATGCCTACTTTTTGTACAATTAAAGTAGCCAATGACCATGGATAACTCTTAATGATGTTATCATTGGAAGATGATGTTATCAAGGACTGAATGGATTAGTATCTGTAATCAAATGTTAAAATATTTGAGTTAAATCTGAAATCTATTGCAACTGAGAGCTTATTTAGAATACCTTTTTTTATAATAATGGATGCAGTCCACCAGTTGCTGAGTGGCCACTGCCGCCCATGGCCATCTGTGATCAACCCCAGATAACATTAGAGTCTTACCTAAGGTTGGTCATAGATACGTTGCTACCCCTGAGGACTAAGTTGGAACGCGCATAAGTATGTCTCACTTACCACACCCGTCAAACCAGAACACAACAGCGTTAAACACTGCTGTTATTAGGCAAAAATAGGTAACGCGGTGTAACCGTAAATCATAAACCGTCTTATTAATAAAAACAGACTAAAACAAGAGTATTTTTACTCCTAGAATTTAGACAGTAGTAACCAATTTCGATATTAATAAACATGGAGTAATGAATGAGTAGACTATAGTCCTTGAATAATATGGGACTAGTTAGTTCCAGAGTAAGTTTGGACTACGGCAAGAGTAAACAATTTTTATTAATAAGACGGTAAGGGTTCTACCACCTTCAACCGCCTCATGGCCGTTGCCACATTACGTGTTTATCTTCTATTTACAAAACATTTCACTTAGAGAATGATACTGACAGTTTGTACGTAGTTAAACAACTACGTTCACTGTACTTTGATGTTATCGTGGGCGGACCGGCGCTGCATATGTTAAGTAGGAAGTATCGCCCTAAACCGAGTTAATTATTACCGAGGTTTACTTTGAGCGGTGAAGGGAGCGTTTGTTCTACTTGACGGCATGGCCCAAGGCTTTGAAGCTTGTCTCGAAAGGGTTGAGATACAAGTTTACGAGAATTGTAACAAGAAGACTCAATGAACTAATAAATACAGTTCAACCGGGATTGAAAACTGGCTAAGCGCGTATCGGGCCACATTGTAGAGTTCCGTAGAGGGGTCAAACTATCATTTCTAAAGAAAAAAAATATAAAAGTACATATTTCCAGTACATTATATTCCAGTACATATTTAAAACCAAAGTTTTTAAACAAGCAAAAAAACTGTTAACCGATAATTATATGATTATTTTGAAAACTACGCCATTTTTTTTTGATATAGTGCCAATAGCAAAAGAGTATAATGTCAGTTACAGGACATTATACTCTTTCGCTGTTAATTATGGACAGACGACAGATGGGTAGAATTAAAAACTAAGAATATATGAAAAGGGATCCGTTCATTATAGTTTGGCTATGGAACCCTAAAAATGAAGTAACTATTGACCCCTTCACCTGCATTCATTTCTCGCCCCTTCACTGGGTTAAGGCCGTAGTCCATCGTTAGCCAAGTCCAGATTGGTAGACTTTAATAACGTTCGAGTACATTGTAAAGAACTTCTAGGCATGAATTTTCAAGAAAGTTACAGGCTAAAATGCCACACAAATTTCATAAAAGTTGCGGTGTTAAACTTTTCTGTTTTAATTCGAAAAGTAAATTAGATAAGTCTTATCAAGACTTTCCTTCTCAGTCGTCAAAAGTTGTACCGCACTTGTGATAAAAATGTACCCTGCTGTTCTATATTATGGAGCTGTTCAGACATTCATATAATAAAATACAGCTTATATTTGTCAAAATAACATTCCATACGACCGAGACAACGATTTGACGACTTGGCTGTGCACTTCAGTCAGAAAAAAATATTCAAAAAGTTTTTTTTTAAACTGGACCCTAGAGTAGCTTCAGTTTAGACGAAAACAAACTGGAACATCATTATCTCCATCTATCTGTCCGTCGTAATCCCATGAACAATAGTTAGTCCAACTCGTAATTTCTACGATACTTATCTCAGACGAATGCCTTCGGAGATAGCCGTTTGATAGAGACAGAGGTGATCATTCTTTGTACAGGCAACCTAGTTTTGCGAATCAGGACTTATTACGAAACATGAAGTTGCTTTGAGATAGCGCTGTCGCTCTAGAATGGCCTTATTATGTATAGACTGGTCTAATTTCACTAACAAGATTATAAAGGGATGTGTGATAGTGAACCGTTTTCGTTTGAATCATCTGAAAATTATCAGTTCAGTTTAATCATTCAATATAAGTTACGACAGAATGATGTAGATAGGAAAAATCATGTGACGGGTGTGTAGGAAAAGGAAGAAATATTTTTTTAATTTAAAATTATAACACTTAAATTATAAAACTTATTAAAAGGATTGAAAACAAATGCATTTTCGTTATAACAAACATCCATCCGTCCATCAATCCTCACAAAATATCGTCTTTATTATAATAGTAATATTTTAAAGGTAGTAAAACCTCTTGTGGTTCGACTCCGACATTTTCTTGATAATAATAGTTTGAAGGGTAGGTATGGTAAGGGGACATACTTATCCGAGGCGTTACTTAGTCCCCAGGGGTAACAACGCATCTGTGGTCGAGCTCAGACAAGATTTTAATCTAATCTGGGGTTGATTACAAGTGTCCATAGATGGCAGTGACCACTTACCATCAGGTGGACTAAATACTCGTTTGCTACTTCCATAACATAAAAAGTAAGATCATGCAGAATAGCTCAGATCTTCTAATTTCGTGTCACATCCACATTCGACACGTTCGAAGACGACCGACACTGCCCTTCGATAGTTTTTTCTTTTTCTACCTGCGTGATTCAAATGCGTACCGGTTCTTACAAGGTTAGCAAATAGTTTTTGTTAAGATTACTAACACAAGTAGGTACAAATCGATCGGCACCTATTGAAAAAACTTGTTCCATTTTGAACGATGCGTGGGTTCTAACTAGATTAAATGCTGAATAATTTTACAATTCATTAATATTAAGGACGTTCTCTTTTTATATTAATACACGTTTTTATTTTTATTTTTTGTGGCATTAGTCACGATTTCGGTCTGTCATAGAAAATGTTCGCTCCCTTACGACACCCTTCGAAACAAAACACAGCAGCGCTTAATACTGCCGTTATAACGCAGAAACAGGTGTGGTGTTGGTGCCGCCGGATTCGAACCACTGAGGGGCTCGGCCATCATAAAGTAGTAGTAACATACAGCGTACTTTACTAAGGTAATCCGAAAAGGCTGGTAATAGGCTTATTTATTTCATTTAGGAGTCGAAGATAGAGTGCTATACTTGACAAGGCCCCACGGATTTTTCATGTTTTAATTGTCAAGTTTTTTGAGTGATATTTTGATTGCGAGGTAGGAGGTACGAAATTACCAACATTAGTTTTTGCATTGTGTTCTTAAAACAGATATTTTTTGCCCACTACCTGGAGCTGTCGACTATAGATGGTTCGAGTGATCATATCTCGAAATATTGACGTAAAGACAAGATTTCCTATAAATCGAGGTTATTCACCTCAGGATTTGGGTCTCATAATAAATATGTGTATCATTTGTATTGAATGTGTGTGTCATGTGTAAGTAAAAAATACGTTGTTTGTTATTCCTCAGCTCTCAGAAAGACTCGTCACTGTCAAATAATTATGATTAGAATAAATGAAACGAAATAGTCAGTTACATTAATATCAGTGTTGTTATTAATATCATTGTTATTAATATCACAATGAAAATATTTATTGAGCTTTGTTTTTTATTTTTTAGGTACAATAGTAAGTACATATGAAATAAAATAACCTATTTGTCTACAAGACGAAACGAATTCCCTCGAAGAAGAGCCCTCCCACTATGAAGCCATCTGTATATACGTAAACATGAGTTTTGGTTTTCCTTCCACAGCGTTTCAACTTAGTCAGGGGTAGAAACGCATTTGTGGCAAACCTCTGGTAGGACTCTTCTATAATCTTATCTGGGGTAGATCACAGATGTCCATGGGCGGCAGTGGCCACTTACCATCAGGTGGACTGCATGCTCGTTTGCTACCTCGTTGGAAAAAAAAACAGCGCATAGCATGATGTAGTTATCAATCAACAACTGAATATTTAATGCCTAAGTTATGCTTAACTTTGGCCTACATGTACAATACTACGAGGGGGCGTTTTTAA
>DWPG01000111.1:0-11693 GCA_018251495.1 Autochton cellus | reverse complement strand
GGGTCTTCTCAGTTGAGGTCGCGTTCCGATCCAGTGGTAGCATAAGAAAAAATATTGTAAATGACAATTTATAAGTGCCCCCGTAGGTCTACACAAAACAAAGACATTTCATTTCATTTCATTTCATTAATTTCATTTCATTTCGTTTCGTTTCGTTTCGTTTCGTTTCGTTTCGTTTCGTTTCGTTTCGTTTCGTTTCGTTTAGTTTAGTTTAATTTAGTTTCATTTCATTTCATTTCATTTCATTTCATCCCAGTACATAAAGTGGCATGAACCATGCAAACGATGAACATATTACTGTAAATAGACCTGCATGGTAGAAACTTAAAATAATTTAGGATGTATTTTTATGGTTTACTTATGTTTCATTACAATAGCTGTGATTAATAAGTTAACTTCGCCAAGCAGAGGCAATGATTTTATTTAGAATATCGTTGAATAACCTCGTTTATAATAGGTGATGGTCTCCGTTTAATTTTAAACAGTAATCCGATGAGTGTAACTGATTTAATCACTTTTATTTATTATTCCATGAAAACACCGCTAGTTGAATCGTTGAATTGTAACAGCGCCGTCGAACGTAATCTGCCGTAATTATAGCCCGCGATATCCAGATAAATTGTCGAGATCCCATGAACGCGAGCTTCATGTCCAACTGAATTATTGGTATGTCCTGTTACAGTTAATACTCAGAATCTTTGGGAATCACTTGTTAAAATATAAATTTTTCAATGAAAGCACCTACTCAACTTAAATGGGATCTGTATTACAATCTAAAGTTTATTTACAAAACCTCGTTTAATGTAGTTTTTTTATTATTACCTAGGTAACGTAACGTAACGCTTTCTACACTCATAGCCCCATAGTAGGATTTTCTCCTGTGTCGTGTGTGCCGTGCCACGGAAACATACAAAGACGAATACACAAACACCCAGACCCAGAACAGAAATCGAAATTCATCATTCAGATATTTATCTGGCCGGGGATCGAACCCGGAACCCACCGCGTGTCAGACCGGCATGGTGACCGCTCTGCCACGCGGGTCGTCGGTACCTAGTTGGTTGGTTGGTGATTGGTTGGTAAAAAAGGTCCTCCTGTTAGACGATTTCTTTTGCCTGTGCTAAGAGGAGGGTGTGGGGGACTGGATCCCTTATATACGCCCATTTACCTAGTGTAAAACAAAAGCAGTGTACCTACTATAAAAATAAAGTTAGGTAATTTTAAAACTGCGTCCGTCTGTTTACGAACGCCTGTTGGTTTGTAAAACACCGAAGGCACTATGTAAAAAGTTGTCATTTTATATAAATAAAAATCTTGCAAATAGTGACAAGTAACTAAATAACCCTTGATTTTGAAAAATGATTTGGCTTGGTTGGAACATAATGGGAATATAGGAGAATAAACATTAAATGAGTAGAGCGTCCGTGTCCCCGACTAGCGAGTAGGTAGGTACTTTCACATCGAAATTAATACGATTAAAAGCTCTATTTATGCCCACCGTTGTTTTACTACAGTTATTTTACTACGAGACTTAAGGTGCAGTGGGAGTAGGTACCTACAATTTTATTCAGTGGGTTGACAGGTTCTCAAATTGATAAATAGCACATAATATCGCAATAAGTAGATACTTTTCTACAGTAGCTTACACTTAGCCTTTATTTATTTATTAAGGTTCCAGATTCATTAAAACAGAACCCTAAATGTTAAAAACACAAAGGAGAAGCGGTAAATCGTAAAACAGTCGTATATGGAGGCAATATTTACAGACGGAAATTAATGACTAAAGCCCGCTCGGCCCCGGGCTTCGTGCTTATAACTTTAGTCTTAACCAGATTGTATCAGTATATAAGAATCAAACAGCTAATTGAAATAAATTCGAAGTTGTTTTAAGATGAAATCTTAAATAGGATTCAGATGTATCTTAATAAAATTGCTTTTTGGCGTTGTAAAATTTTATTGAACGCTTTTAAGAATGATACACAGATATTGAGACTAGTTTTTTTGACTACTAAGTTAGTGTCTAACTTCGTTAATTTACGAAACATCAACTTCATACTTAAGCATTAACAGACCAGCAGAGTTAATAATTTTGAATTCGTCTGCATGCATACAAAATTATCTGTCAGTGCAAGGTCAAACAAATATAAATTAATTGATGTTCTATTTTTAGGCAACGTTAAAATGGGGGAATTTCTTATACACCAAATACGTATTCGTATTTCGTATTTTCGTATTTTCGTATTTTCGTTTTTTCGTTTTTTCGTTTTTTCGTTTTTTCGTTTTTTCGTTTTTTCGTTTTTCGTTTTCGTTTCTTTATGAGTATGATGCTTGTTAAAACTGTACCTATATAAGTAAAAGATATTGTAATTGTAGGCAAGAGCTACCTACTTTCAAAATAAAGTAGCAAAGAAACTGTATACTTAGGTACCTATCCACCTACAAATGATTGTAAAATACATTATAGGTACCTAAGTATTTCAGGATTGTCACAGATTACAAATCGATCGTGATAGAAAATCACAATGGTATTTATTCAATGAAAGTGTGTGTACTTGCCTAAGTGTAGGTGCAGCGAGTCTGGTCTGGCGCTGGGTGGTGGCCGGTGGCGAGCCCGGTGGTCGGCAACGCGACGACGCCACTGATTCATGTCGCTGATAGTAATCGTAGGCGCCTGGCGCCCAGCACTATTTTCTATATTTATCACCATTTGCGTACTATCCGCGCTGCGCTTTTATATAAACGTACCTATCTGTAATTTCACTCAGATATAGGTAGGTACTTTCCTGCGGCAAACTAATGGACGTTTGTAATAAATGTCTAACTTTAATGTCATGTAGGTATGGATTTATGATGGCAAGTAGGTATAGTGCGTAAAAACTTGAATGTTCAAATTACACACAGCAATTCACGATAACGTTATGTTAAATGCTAATTTCTGACGAATTTACCAAGTTTGTTATTCTTTGCCTACAACTTGATTCTACATTGAAGATATAGGTAGGTACTTAAATACCTGTCTACTTTTGATATTACATATCACTATTTATAGGAACATCTATGTTCCATCAACATGTAGGTATCATAAACATTTTTGAATGAAACGAATCAGTTTGTCAATAAATAACATGTGCTTATTAGCAAAGTAGAGACCTGTTACCTACTTAAAAACTTGAATCAGTCAATGAATAAAGCAACAAGCGGTAGATTAACAATGGCAAACACACAAACAGAAGGTAACAGAACGTAGACAAACATTCGTGGTTCTTTCAAAAGCTTTGTACAATAGACGTCATCAATTACAGGCAATAGATCGCCCAACATCATTTGTCCGTCCGTCCGTTACTCGACTGGGGCATTCCCACGGCTCTCGGGACGGTCGTGTTTGTTGTCGGAATATGTCCAACGAGAAATAGTAATAGAAAATTGTTTCTGATTGCACTAGCTCTCTACTTTAGCAGTGTTATCTACCTTCTCACCTTTATTACAAACTATATTTGCCATCGACATTAACAGTGTTTTTCTTCTTGTAGGTACATATTCAGGTAAAGGTAAATTCATTTAAATTTTTATATCATTTGAAGTTATATTATTATTTATATAAATTGAACTGGGCTCCTAATGCTTTTCGCTGCATTTTGATTGATATGATAGATATATTGTTTTCGTCTTCTGGAACCATCTCGGGTCACCTCAACTGTCCCCTTATGCCAAGATTGCATTCACAAAGGCTAATTCACTGCTCAAGGCAACCTTCTCAGTTGTTGCTGATTTTCTTAATACACCGCCAAACTTTTAAGGTCAAAAAACTTCATAAAGATCCTAAAATTCGAATGGAATGGTATATGTACACTACATAGTATATGACATTTAATTCGAATTTACATAATACATAAAGTGTTACTGTAGGTATATTTTTCCTACATAACAAAGATACAGTTTTTGCTAAAACACTGGCCTTTTCAATTTTAAAGAACACGACGTAGGTAAGTTTCTTATGCCAATTTGGGTAAAGGCAAAATTTAGGAAGGGTAAAATTTGATATAATCATATTATAGTACCTACCTACCACATAAAATAATTAAATAGTCTAATGAATCCTTTATATTTCTTTATGAATTCTTAAAAAATATTAATATTTTTGCAATTATTGCAATGCATTTACGTGTTTTATCCTGAGATTATAATTATGCACGACGATGCAAACCGCTGTTCTTCCGATGTTATCGACAACAAGACCGAAGAGAAATTGCTTCGATCAAAAGATAATCTCCCCGGAACCAAAATTGATCATTGATAGGAGGCGAGCGCGTCCCACCGCGGCCCGCCATCAGCACCAGCCCACGCCCAGCGTCAATGCCATATCATTTTTAATTTCACGATGTTTGTACATTTAAATTGGCAATTTATATTTATAACACCATAACTTCATAAGGATAAAAAAGTATCACATTTAATCAATACAATATGCTGCTTATAAGTGTGAAACTCGGGGGCCAGTAGATCATTATTTACACATATTAGCCACAGATTTAGGTCACCTCTGAGTGTAGCCTCATTCTATCTCTCGGTCAATAAATATCAGATTAAAGTGCCGCTATTGTAGCCTTCACGCACAAACTAGTACCGTGGCTTTCAATAACGGTTCGCACTATGCAGATTATCACCGCGGCGATAACCGCGACGTGAAAGCGATAGGAGCGACACGATGCCGTGCAGCCAGTGGAGTGTGCTCGCTGTCCCGACCGCCTGCATCACACTCTTTGTTGCTGTCTATCGACTACAAATATGTAGGTACACACGTATGTATCAAATAAGACAGCCAAAGAGTATGTCCTATGGACTTTTAATGGCTTATTAGGAGTGAAATTTCCAGGATGATCTAAAGCAAATAGTATCTACTTAGTATTCAAATTATCCATAAGAAATGTGATAGAAATGTCTAAAATATTACCATGTTCTGTTATTCTGATTATGTAAGTACCTACTAATTGCCAATATTGTTTTTGTAAGTACCTACCTATCTAATTACTAAATAAAATATTTAAATACGAGAAAATTCAATTAAAGCACAAAGTACAAACGCATTTCAGTGCATTCATAACTAAAGCTAGTCGGATGTACCCTTAGGTTATTTCTAAATCCTGTGGGTGGGTAGATTGTTGGTGTAATGACGACTTGAACAAATTAATGCTTTTATTTCATGCACATAGTTGTATTTGGAGGCAGGTAATTGTTATGCTTAGTTTGAACCACATGGCATAAGTCCAGTAGGTGGTAAGAATTTAGAAATTAATATGTTTAGTTAAAGAATTTGTTTTATTTTTAATAACTTTCAACAATTTTCTCAATAAGTACCTACTTACACATCGCGTAGATGTCTGAGTCACCATTATATTATTTGTGTGTTATTGACTTGGGGATGACAAGGATTAAGTATTCTGATCACAGGAGTACCTTCCATGCCTGGGCAGATTTTCAAATATGATGTATGACAGGTAGAAGTATGATAAGTGAGAACATACCTATAACATTATCTGTTGTACTATCTACCTACCTACTTCTATTGAGTAGTAGCTTACATAAAAATCTTCGTATAACCACAAACTGAAAGCTAGTCAATAAACTAATGAGCCTTGACCATTCCAGCATGTCATGTCGAAGACTCGTGATCCGAAGAACCAACGACAACATGTGTCAACTGACACTAACCACCCGATCTCCACTCATTTATTTGAGCTGAAAACTAGTCTCCGACTTTATCCACTCCGGTGAGCAAGACATCCCATTACGGTTAAGTATTCATTATTTTTGACTACGTTTCTTAAATTGTCTTTTTATTTACTTTTTCCATTTTTTTAAGATGTTTCGAAGTAACAATTTGAATAGCCTATCCCAGTATTGGCCCCAGTAGCACGACTACAAGTTATATACCTAGTAGGTACAATATTTAAATATAACAAGTCACTAAATGAAGTGAAATTACGCGCAGTGAAAAATCGTTTTTTTTCCTAATTTTCAACAAAGTGGGGCTGTCTGGAGAAGAAAAGATTTGTGGATAAGAAACATCAGAAAGAGAAAAGATTTTCTGTCAAAGAGCTTTTTTGTCTCGGCAAAGGACAGCAAGAAAAAAAAAACAGCTTATCTAAGGCCCACCCGTAAAAGTAAAAAGGCCGCTTAAGTAGTGGTAGGTATTAAAACATATCTAAGCCAGTATAATTAATAATCATTAGGGAGCTTTTCTACCAGATATGTGCAAGATAGCTAAGCGGTGTGCAAAGCCGAAACTAAGCTACGAAACTACTTAACCGGCTCTAGCTAAGTTTAGCGAGTAAGATGTGCTATGAAAATGTTAAAGCTGTAATGGTATTGGATCCTACGTTCACATCCGCTTAAATCCTCAGCTTATGGCCCCCCTTTATTAAAAAAACATAGCTTTGTTCAACCCATTTTAACAATGCAGAGCTAATCAAAGCAATGAAAATCAAGCAACCAGACACTCATAGTTAAGTGGTAATTTACAACCTAAAAATATAAAAAAATCTTTATGGAAGTCAGATTTTTTCATATTTTAATATCCATTGCGGTGCAAGGATAATCAAACAAGGCCACGACTTAGACGCATCGTAGCCTAGGTCTTGTCATTTGTATGATTTTAAATGTGTTTCACTAAAAAATTATTGTATTGGAAGCTACGGTTGCGCCATTTATTTTTTAGTAGCGGCTCAGGCGCCACTTGACGATTCTATAAGTAAGTATAAGTTCAAAGACTCAGGAATATAAAGCTGTAGCCACACTTCGAATAATTTTAGCGATTTATCTGGTCTGCTGCGCATAAAACATCAGGTGCATTATTTTTTCAATAACAAACGTTCCTATCAAAAGATTAAAATGTGAACTATGATTTGTGTCAATCACGATTAATCTGAGACGTATACAAAAAATCAGTGAGTGACCTAATGTGTCAAGGTATTGGCATATCTCAATAAACACACGTTTGTGTGCAAGTAGCGGTCAATTAAGCTAGCAAGGTCGATTTACTGTCAAATGTTTTGAAAGTAAGTATTCATGGCATAAGGATTGCAAGTCACTATTAGCTATGATTATCAATATTCTAGATGAAAACATTGAAATGTCAAGAACTTTTAAACGTCTAGTAATAAAGACCACCACTTTGACTACTTTTTACGCTCGGTTTAATTTGTGATAGTTATTAGTACTTTGCTGACCAATAAAGTAGATATTGCTGCTTTATCATACATCATTTAATATTAAGATCAATCGCTGGAAGTAGTTTGGCGAATGCCGGTTTGATACGCAGTGGGTACCAGCTTCAAACCCAGGCTAGACAGATATAGATATTTAAATAAGTAATTTAGATCTCTATTTTGGTCTGGGTGTTTGTGTATACGTCTTTGTGTGTGTCCATGACACGCACGATAGGTCCAGAAAAAACCCTAGTGTGAGGCTTTAGTGTACAAGGCGTTATTATTTACTGTAGTAAGTACTTCAATAAGTATAAGTTTATATGATTAGGCACTAGAAAAATTACTTTTCTTAGGCGTGGCCACGACAATAATAAAATGCCTGCATTAGATTATAGACTTCTTTAATCCGAGCATTCGAACACAACTTGCCTACCTAACTATTACGTAAGTTCATCATTTAGTTTTCTGGATGTTGAATCGAATATTGTACGTAAGATAGCAATAACCCACCTCCTGTTCATGTTAGGCCAATATGGTGACCAAAGTGTTACAATGTCGCACAAAACATTTAACTAGCGCTCAACATAAAAGTGCCTGTAGAGGTGTGCTATACGTAATAACTTTATGTTGCAGCGATCTTTTAATAGGCGCCCAACTTAATATATTACTTTTTTTTACATATTACTTAGGGGTGTGGCGTGTCTCTAATTATATTTTACCGTAGTTACTATTTACCGGATTAATATAAACAATTTGTTAATTGTTAAGCAATTTGTTATAAATATAAATCTTATATATAAAATTCTCGTGTCACAATGTTAGTTACCATATTCCTCCGAAACGGCTTGACCGATTTTTATGAAATTTTATATGCATATTCAGAAGGTCTGAGAATCGGCTACTATTTAATTTTCTAACCCTTAGGTGATAAGGGTTATCCACCCCTAACATTTATTTTTATTTTTTGGACAATTTTTTTTTATAATATGGCTTTAAAAATACATACAACCCTAAATTTTCACCCTTCTATCATCAACTCCTATTTTTTAATAGTCATTTTAGTAATTTAATATTTTTTCCTAGAGATTCCCTAGAAATAATTTATATGGCAAAACAACGTTTGCCGGGTCACCTAGTAATTTATATAAGTATTTCTAATTTTATAATAGGTATATGTACCTATGTTTTATAGCAAAATATTAATTTCATATTAATAAAAACAACACAACACGTGGGTACGACCGTCACCATACATAGGCACATTAATTGATTGATATGAATAATTTCTTACATATTTTTATTTACTTACTAGTTATTTTACCTACTTGCCTACCTACAAGATTGATATGGTTTTGAATCATAATCGTTTATTGATTTATTTGTCAATTTCTCAGTAGGAAATAAAACTCAGTTTATTTCTTGTTTACTACTAAAATTATTTACAAAATAAGTAAATTCTAAAGAAATGTAGTTCACATGGGTAACTTATTTCAGGACTTGATTAGTAAATCTCTGTCTAAATCTAAGTTTACTTGTATCCTGGCTCTTATGCCTTGCCATCTACTGACCTATATCTGTAGGGGAAGCAATGCACAAGTAGCCCCTCATACAGCACTCAGACATTTTATTCTAAAATTCCTGTAGACTGCTGCTGTGTGCCCGTTTGCTATTTCTATTACATCAAATAGGTACCACGACTACCAAATGTTGTTTACGTAAAGCTTTTATTATTCTACTCTAAATGTTGAAATGTGTATAACCCAGTTTTTTTCAACTGTACACTGGATATACATATATACAATGGATTATGTTGCAACCATGAATACGCCAGCACAACAAAGATTAAACAACGCTTCTATAAGATGCTTCTATAAAGATGCGGCTGACCTGCTGAAGTGGCCGGCGTGGGTGTCGTGCGCAAACAGAAATAAGAATCCTGATACCTTAGTCATTCAATGATAGCTACTTGACCTTTATCACGTGCACCCTAACCAAACTAAATCATAACTAAATAACTGACAGATCTAAGTGTACCCTTCTTTTACCATTTCAAGTATTTATATTGTCTACATCTACATAAGTTGCTTGATGGGTGTCTGTTTCGGAATATGAATGCGATGCACTTTAAAGGAGATCTCGGATGAATTGATCATTGTCAGGTGCCATAGATTTTGCTATTTCAATCGAACCTTATGCTATTAGACTTTCACCGCCTTCATGAGTCATTCTATAGTAAGGATAGCTGTTTATTTGGTTTCTAATGGAAGGACAATAGAATAGAATAGTAAAATACTACGATTAGAAGACGGGTAATTAAGATTTTAGTTTCACAACATACGTAGATAATTTAATTTCGTCGTATAGTAAGATTATTTTCAGAGTAGATATATTTTGTAAATAGAAAATAAATTGATCAATTAAATTTGTAGTTTTGAAGCTCGAAGTTACTTTTAACAAATAAGGCGAGGGCTCTGCTAGCATTATTTTTACCTATCAGATAAACAGTAAGAACTTCGAGGGTTTGTACCTACTTTGATTGTAGCGACATCTGTTATAATCGATGTATACATGTAAATAGGTTCCATACGAGTACAATAAGTTTCCATTATTTATTATTTTCCACATTTCTTATAAATAAAGCTAGTAGATCCAAATTGGTGATAATTCTTTCAAAGCAAAATAACCTTGACCGAGTGGTTTCACTGGTAGTTAGGTGTCGCTCGTCACAGGTGATGGTGGAAGGAGGCTGTGTATGGAGTGTGATACAGCGCCGATAGCGAGTGTGTCGCGCTATGTCGGGACACGGCCGATACACGAGATAAGGCGGAGGCAGCGCGTGTCCTGCGAAGCGCCTAATAGCCGACATCGCCGCGGGCGCAACGTGCCTCACAGTTTAAATTGAACGTCAAGCTATCGATTTGCATAAATCACACCGTTACCATTTTCAATTATTTGAACGTTACATTGGACACGAACAATGGAAATATCTTTTTTTCCTTTTAGTATCAATTAAACTTTTGCGAGAGACAAGACAGTGAATCTTACAAAAGGCATATTCATACCCACGCTATTAAATTACTGCAATAAACCTTTCAGAACCACTTAAAACCAAATAATCATTTTTTGTATTAATGCATAAATAAGCAGTGAGCATTGAGGGAAAGTCGACGACGTGAATAATTTTTTATTGCTCGATTCATTTATTACTTACTTCAGCTTCGACTTCCATAAATTATGATTCTTTATTTTGACAATATTCACTGTAAGCAGCATCTTTTGAATAATACTTACTTTCAATTAGTTTGATGCTTGTTCTTTATTCTCGGAGCATATTTTGATGAATTGATGAAGTCGTCGTTATGTAGGTACGGTAGAAGGTAGCTACTATAGGTATGTATGTATGTTAATTAAATACATCTCTAATTCAGTACCAGTGCTGGTGAACAATAGCCTCCTATAATAATAATCATACAAGCTCTCGCTTCTCGCAACCACGCCTGATTCTTTCCGCGAACAACTTGACGGTTCCGATGTACATGTATGTAGTTATGTACCTTATTTAAATATTTATGAATGCGACTCATTCTGTACTCGTCATTGAATGATAACATAATTAAGACCCAGATCGTGCTTATTACTATGCAGAGAAATCTTGGTCAACTACTTTTTTGAACAATGCTTTATTTTTTATCTTTGTTATCATGTCGTAGACCTCTACGATACGTAAAGTGTCATCCACAACTTATTATCAGTTAGTAATCGCTTTTAAAAAGTAAATTTGAAAATTTTAGAGGTGGTATGTGATTTGATTCCGGCGGCATCATCGCCTCACCTATTTCTGTCAAATAACAGCGAACCTTCATGTCGTGCCTAGTAGCTTTAGAAATTATTGGTAGGACACCATTTTAAGGGCAAAATGCCCTTTACTTTTCAAGTATACGAGACTCACATTATTATGAATACATTAAATAGCTACATCAACTTCGTAAATAGGTTTGACATTTTTATTTCAAAATGAAATTATAAAATAATTTTGGGAGGCACTAATGCACTATAAAGTAACTTGTTAGGTAATTTAAGCTATTGCAGTTTTAATCCTAACGTAGTACCTATATACTAATGTTAGATGGAGTAAAACCTTACGATTGTAAATATAGGCTAAATTGGCTAATTAGGTACAAATAAAATGGCCAAATTAGCGACGTCCTACACCACTCCTAAATGCATGTGTATTATGTAACCAAATTATTGTTTATTATTTCATTTTGTTTCCCTCGTCATAAGTAAACAAACGTTTGTATGCGCCATGCGTCGTCTGCGGCGGTGTCATGATAATTAAAATTGACAAGTAACTTGTACAACTAGTCAACATAGTGGCACCGGGGGCACTGAGCAGGTCCGTGTAATTGCGGGCGGGCACGCGACTGCCCGAGGCATCCGAGCTTTACCAACTTTTTGTCGTCGACATACTCTACTCTGATGGCGGAG
>DWPG01000110.1:0-11708 GCA_018251495.1 Autochton cellus | reverse complement strand
AAAGTACTAGAGAAGACACTGCAAACCACTGTTGTGTCCCGTTCAATTGCGGTTGTTCGGCCGCTCTTTTCATAGTCCATGCGGATGACATTTTACTCCTTTGTAGCAAATCTAGCGTTGCAGTTTTGAGGGATACGTTAGACGGTACTATTATTATTTCAGCGATTCAGCGACGTATTGGTGAAGTTACAAAAAAAGAACAGGATTTATGTTTCACGTAGCTTCTCTAGTACTTTAGTACATATATCTCAATGTAAAACAATAATATGCTCTCAGGCCAACGGCATCAAGATCGGGCCGCAGCACTCGACGGCAGGCGGCGCAGCGGGCGGCGCTGCGGGCGCGGGCGGCGCGGCGGGCGGCGGCTGCTGTTAGGTGCTGCGTTGCACACACTGAGGCGGGGGGCTACCCAATACGGTAACGGGTCACTACATAACCAAGGAACATGGAGACAGTGGAAATGACAGACGATTAGTGTGGGCACCGCTCTAGCCAAATAAACACAAAATTTGTGTTTTTTTTTAAGGAATTTGTTTTTGTTGCTTTTCTCGACTACAAATAACTTGTCAACCTACAAATGTTGTATTTCAAATGCACCTTATGGTACACAATATTTCAATTCTATTTCGTGTCTTGCTCGACGATTTAGTTAGTATGTTTATCAACTAAGCACATTTTGTTTTTTTTTTTATCCTCCACTAAATCACACGAGTTGACGTAACATCTAATTCTGAATTAATGAATAATTCATCACATTAAGCATAGAATTAGACGGACTAGGTATTATTATTATATTAGATTAGGTCGACATTGTATTGACATAGTAACAGTTGAATGTGGTCATGCACAGTCATGAATGTGGTCATGCACAGTCATTAAGTATGCGGAGCTCTGCTTACTATTGGTTGGTGTGATCCCCTATTTTTCACTTTCACTTGTCTCTTCGTTCTATGAACTAAACTACCACTACTACTAAACTAACTAAACTACCATGCACCATGTTATAAAAAATCAAAAAGTACATTTTAACGATAAATTTTGTAAAAAGTGAATGAGAAATTTTCATTCAAATTCCTGACTGAAATTTTTCTATCATGTATGATTACATATGTTTAAATATTACTATACTATAATACTACATACCCTTTAAATACTAATTGTGTCAATCGTTCTTTTACCAGGTTGGATACAGATGTGTGCATCAAACAATGGTACGAAACTTACTGCATGCTGGATTATATTTATTTAAATAATATAATTATGCGTTTCTTATCGACAACTCGATTTCTTTTGCATTTTGTTCTACGAAATGTAAATTTAATTTAAATAACTTGTCCGGAATGTGACTTAAAAGCCTATAAAACCAAATATTCAAACACGTAACACTATTATTAAAATTATTATTAAATTTATCATGTCCGAGTTCCATTTATAACTACATTTTCTATACCAAATGCAATCCAATTTCCAGATTCCAGCAACATCGACATACCTGTAACAAAAAGAGAAATTGAATACAACGCCATCTATTACATTAACAAAAAGGAATCCATGAATGGAATTACTCAGTAGTACCGCTACTCACCGCTAGATAGCGCGGAACACAATGGAACAAGAGAGCACATTATTGATTTATTTGCACTTGGGGACCGGGGTGTTTTAAGACAAGGGCGTATAAATTGTACAAGCAATTCCCGCGTCTGTAAATTTATGTCACTAGGCGCTTACGAGTCTCGCAACCAATTGACGATTTTAATTATTGTGTGCGTTAGTGCTTGTAATCAATTGACTTCTCAAATGTATGTACTTTAAAGGGCGTCGTTATTATAAGTAGATGTTATGAAACGTGGAAATGATGTATGATCTAGTCTTTTTGGATGTTTATGTATATAAATTTGATTACCGTTTCGTACATTTTTTGTGTTCCGTCTACGTTTTGCGATGATACCTTATCGTTGTTTTTGTATTACAATGCAGATTTGTCGAATGTAAGTACCTATGTTTCATAGTTACGTGTAGTTGAACGCAGATGAGAATCGTTAGCGAGATTTGACCATATACCTAATCCTTACAATAAATACTGTGTAACACAATGATAGATGGTTGTGACCAGGGTACCAGGGTACAGGGCTCTGACAGTTAATGCATATTAGTATTGATAAACGACTTGGGTCCGCTTGGTTTTGATGGGTACATTTGATTAATTACGGTTTAACATTATATTGTAGTTTTCCTCGAACAACATTCCACTTTGTGTGGATAGTTGTAATAATAATCAGAATACTAGGAAATAAGTAGAAGAGACTGTGAAGTTCAACTGTTTTCCCCGACGCATTAAGGTGTGTTTAATATTCCTTTATAAGCTGATGGTTTTTTTTAAGGGAAATATAATTAACTCTCTTTGTAGTGACATTACTGTAAATAATAAACATTATATACCTCGTCTAAAATTACACGTAGAACTGGTAGAACATAAGAGTAAAATGAGATTCTTTAAACAAGTTTACGATCCTTTTATACATTTCAATAAGGTAAATATTTGCATACAATTTAATGATGTTTGTATCTCTGCATTTGTTTACAAGTCGTAAACATCATAGTAAAACATTTGCTATATCATTAGGAACATATTTGTACGCATGGAATCTCATATAAGTTACAAAACTGATTTTCTTTACAATAAAATCAAATCTTAATACAACAATTTTATATCTATACAACAGAAATGGAAAAAAAAACATTATCATGACACATTTTGCTCAAGATATTCATAAACTCATATGTATAGATATAAAGATATTTAATTACTATAATACTTAGTATGGGTAATATAAAAGTCGTTAGCATTTTAATATGAGTCAAAATAATTAGCTAGGTTATATTTTTAATCAATATTAATATTTACACAGCATTAGTAAGAAAAATAAAAGTCACTTCATAATCATCAAATCTAATTAGTGCCGAGCGTCAATACACGTAATGCGTATGTTTCTGTGAGTACATGTGTGTGTTTGTTTGTTGTATTTTGTCTTATAAAGTATCATCCATAATTGAATCTGATGAAAACTAACCTTGTTATCCAGCGAAGTCTAACATGAATAGTTTTCGATTACAATAGATTACATTTTAATTTTGATTAGAAACAAAGCTTTTAGTGACAAAGACATCTGACACAGATAACTATTTATATTTAGTATCTTCTCAAATATTTTTTTAACCCCCACAAAGTCGGGATAGGACGCTAGTCCATTCATAAAGTTACGAGCGAATCGCGTCGTACTATGTACGCACACATACAGCAACTTCCATCCTTGGTCTTGCTCTTGACATGCGGTCACTTGCCACGCATAATAATAGATTCAAATGATTCACATCAGTCCAGTAGCCCCAGCTCTACGACACGTTACTGAGTCGAACGCGAGTTATGACTCCGAACGCTCGTCTCGTTTTCGAAATTCAAAATGCATTCCGGATCACGAATTGTCGTTGACCTTTGTGTTGTCTGTGGTTAAAAAATAATAGTGCTGTGGTATGTGTCTGTGGGCGTGTTTGTTTTGTTCCAATGTCGAGCCGGCGTTTTCGGTTAGGTAAGTCCACGTGCTGACTCTGCGATTAAATTAATTACTTGTAACTTACTATAATAGTACAATTCTATTGTAAAATGGAAAATAGTTTTATTCTTATATTTTATTATGTTATAAAAGTGAACGCAGCGAGTTGTTTCAATCGACTGATTTTAAAATTAGCTAGCTTCCTGTTTAGGCGGGCGCCTGTTTTGGGCGGCAGTTAAACGTGACTACGAATACAGATACCAAATTGCAATACGTAAGTTTATTAATCATTAATTCGTGTATATGTAACTAAAGTAATGGATTAATTATAATTACACGTTTGAAACCCAAGTGTTACGCATATTGTTTTGATTATAACTTGATCGTAATTTCGTGCGTGATTGGTTCTCATTACAAGGTCCAATTATAAAATTGTAACGCAAGTTACTAGGGTATAACGTAACGAGTTGTTACTAAAGTTGATTTTATAATGTTAATATAGTAATGCTTATGATGACGCCCACGGAAATTTGGATTAATTTAATACTAAGTCTGAAAGGTAAGATTGTGTATCGAAAACCAAAACATAGCAACATGAGCAACTTGACATCAGTAACTTTTGAGTGGAAACATTTTTGTTTATTTAAAACGATTGCTTAAGTTAAGATAAATAAACATGTAACAATAATTTAAAATAAAAAGCAAATGAAGTAGTTGGTAAGGTGGTAGAGACGGAGAGGGAGAAATACTTATCCGAGGCGTTCCAACTTAGTCCTCAGGGGTAGCAACGCATCTACGGTCAACCTTAGGTAGGACTTTGATTTTATCTGGGGTTGATAACAGATGTCCATGGGCGGCAGTGGCCACTTACCATCAGGTGGACTGCATACTAGTTTGCTATTTCCATATAATAAAAAATTAAAAAAAACAGGTGCGTTCCCACAGATTTAAAGATTTAACATACGAGTTTAATACGCTTGCATGAACAAATTCTCTCATCTTTTCCAGATAGTTTATTTATTTATATAGATTCTGTGGTATATTATATTTCTTCTTAGAATTCTTTCTTTGAAGTATTGTTACCAATAACGCTGTTACAGCTTTCTTAGAATATCTCAAAGAGGTTCTTTGTAAGAAGCTGCAAAAAGGGTTCTCTTTTAAAGGTGGAAATGGGCTCGAAACTCAAAGACTGTAAGTATGTACGCTATCTTCAAGTGAAATGTTTTCTACAGATATTGATCACTAGTTTTAAGTTTATAGACTTGCTGTACCTTGATAGCACCTGACTTTAACGTCGGCGACTGTTTATGAGTTTAGTTTCTTTGCGCGCAAAGCCTTAAAGGAGCCTAATTTACGCCTTATAGCAACATTGAAAGTCCCGTCAAAACAGATCCAGCCATAATGAAGATTACTCAGACAACAATTTAATAATTATGTTTTTGTTATTTAAAAAATATATATTTATAGTAACGCATTTTAAGTGTTAAGAAAGAAAACAATCAGAAAGATTTTAAAGAACTTTCATTTCATAATAAATACAAAACTACCTTGGACTTGTAAAATGGAAATGTTTTACATAGAAGTCATTTGATGAAAGGAATTTAATTAATAATAACAGTATTTGTAATGAGATTTAACTGGAAATTTGTAACACAAAATGCTTGCTTCTAAATTATTGAGTAACGTCTACTGACAAACTCATTACGAGAGTTATACCAAGTTTTAACACAAATGGATGGATCGTGGTTTCTGTCCATCGGTGACCAAGATAAGCGTAGAACCTGAGATTCATATCAGATGCGTTGATCTGAGGACTAAGTTGGAATTGTTCGACATCCGTCCGCGAATTGGATGGGTTGTTGACGGACTAAGTTGTATGGCTACCTACCTATGTCTCTCTTACCACATCCTTTAAACCAGGACACAGCCTTAAAAATGGTGTTTTTAGCCAGAAAAAGTATAGCGGTACTTCCGGATTCGACGCACAAAAGGTTCTGCCATCTTCAGATTCTTTATTAACATTCGTTTACTTAAAGATCAACTTCTGGTTTTTGGTGGTTTTACTCAAAAAAAATGTTACAAGATATGTGAGCTACCAATTCCCACTTGGCCAGTGCGATGGACTATGGCCTAGAACCCTCTCACTCTGAGAGGAGACCATGCCCAGTAGGGGGGGAGTAATGGGGTAACGTCGTCTAAACTTTTGCCGCAACGCTTTTCGTGTCCCACTGCTGGGCACGGGTCTCTTTCTACTACTGGGAGAGACTTGGAGCGTAATTCGTGTTGGAGAAGAGGGTACGGGTTAGTTCAAACCCGTGCCGGAGGTTTTCAAAACGCCCATAAGGCCTGCGACGCGGTTTAACGACTGTTACCCAATATTAAACAACCGGGACCGACTGCTTACGGTCACCCATCCATCTGCCGACCGCGCCCGACGTTGTTTAACTTTGTAGATCGGTTGAGATCTACACGAACTGCGGTGCTATGTGCGCTTCCGTGTGCACTTTAAAGCAAGTTATTGAATTAGAATTCGAAACGGCGTGTGCATAAAACAAACAATTTTGAACGCAACCAGCGGTACAGTTACCAGGAGAACAGAATTGCACTAACATAATACGAGATGGTCGCGCTAAGGCCACCACTTTTACTTTCGTGCACGCCGCACGCCGGCCGATGACTCCTGTTCTTGCATGCTCCGTATTCTATGCTCGCAAATACACCTTTCAATCGTGCACTTGTGTCGTGTTTTGTATCATTTTAATGTTGTTCTATTAATATTTAAATCCTATGATTTGATTATTCGAAGTTTGATATTTGGAAATATCGATACCTTAATTTGCAAACCAACTAGCTTCATATGACAAATTTCCAGGAGACACTTAGTGCTTAAAACCTTATAATATTTTATGTGGAGTATTTAAAAAAAAACTAAAATGCTGTTGAAAGATATACTTTGTATCTATTTAATTATCTTCCAACAGTATTTTAGTTTTTTTCACAAATACTCTACATACGAGTAAATTTTTATAAAGTTTTAAGTGCCTGGTGAAAAATTTTTTCATACGGAATTACCTGGTTTGCTAATTAAGGTATCGATGTGTCACTTGCATACGGCATTAGCTACGGCATTAAACATCGTGAAAATGTAGCTTTTTTAACATGTGCCTAGGAGTTCGCTAAAAATGTGTTGTTTCGGGAAAGTCGACACTATCTCATGATTCATGATTATTGTTGCAGGCGACTGGACGAATTCGGAAAACAGGCAGAAACGTCACACTGTAGTGAGTGTAATGACTGTAGTCATCATGCATTGCAAATTGTGGTAAGTATTGCTAAAGTACCTTTTAGGGTAGTCCTATTTGAAACAGTGGACTTATAAGGGCGGATAGAACAAGTGGAACTTAATGGGGAATTATTAATCGTAACTCCACAAAAATAAGAAAAATACTCATTGTATTGCAAGTTTTCGTTAGTTTAGTTTAATCGAATTTAGCTTTTTTTATAATATGGCAGTAGCAAACGAGCTTGCAGTCCACCGATGGTAAGTGGCCACTGCCGCCCTTGGACATACGTAATCAACCCCAGATAAGACCAGATCCTACCTGCGGCTGGCCACAAATGCGTTGCTACCCGTGAGGACTAAGTTGGAAAGCCTCGGATATGTATCCAACCTCACCACACCCTTCAAACCAGAACGCAGCAGCGCTTGACACTGCTGTTATTAGGCAGAAATAGGTGTGGCGGTGGTGCCGCCGGAGTCGAACCACAAACGGTTCTACCACCTTCAAAACATTTTTGTTATTGATTTGTCGCTGAAAACTCGATGTTATATAGCAACGTTTTTTATAAGTTTAATAATCAATCAGAAGTTCTTCAAACAAACAATACTTACGTTTTTACATTAATGAACTCGTTATACAAATATGTATTTTATCTCTTGTCACGCTATGACGTCATTCTGCACCTGACTCCGTCACAATAAACAGCAACCATCTTCAATTCTCAATCAGCTGTCAGCGAGATGTCTCTATGACGAGCAATTTTGTAATCATAAACGAGGTTTTTGGAGCTGTGTCGTCACGTAAATATAAATTTAAATATAAAAATTATTAAATGAAACCAAATAATCAGAATGTAATTATACAAATAAATTATATTATAGACCTTTTGATTCAGTCTTTCTTTCTAAGTTTGATCATAGAGTTACGGTTTGGAACAAAATTTACTGTTGTGTTTAATAATCGTTCGATATAACTACATGTAATGCTTCATGCAGATAAGTTACTTTTCGGTTTATTATACGTGTAACTTATAATGAAAATTGAAACCAATATGTTTAACAACTAAATTAAATAATAAAACGATATAGGTACTTACTTAATGTTTGTATAATCAGACGACCCGCATGGCGGAGCGGTAACCATACCTGTCTGACACGCAGTGGGTTCCGGGTTCGATCCCCGGCCAGAGAAGATATCTGAATGACGAATTTAGATTTCTGTTCTGGGTTTAGCAAATCCTACTGAGGGGCTATGAGTGTAGAAAGTGTTATTTATTATTATTATTTATTTGTTTAATAATTTTTATATGAGTTATATTAGTTTCTTCAGTAAACGCACCTACGTTGCAGTAGAATGTCAACAAACGATTCTCGATCCTAAAGCAGCTGTCAGCAGATGTCCACCATGACAAGGTCGTTTCAAACTCATCGTAGGAATAAGAAATTAAGTATTAATTCCTAAACGCAAAACGACGTGTATTTATCGAAAAGGGACTGTGATAGTAGATTCAAAGCCTTAAACATTGTAGGATATTTTACATTTACATTTATTGACTTGTTATAATTTTGCTAATATTATGTATTCATAAATCAATAAAGTATGAATACATTGTAATTTTGAACTTGCAACCGAGAATGGGTGAACCAGATCACTTGAAGTTGAACCTAAAATATTTTGGTCACAGTATGAGTTTAATGATATACTAATGATGTTTATATTTACAAAGAAATTAAGGAAATTTAAAAGACATTTTTTAATTTTGTGTCCTTATTCTTATTTTTTCTTTATGTTTAGAACATGAATGGAAACTTTGAGGGAAGGAATAAGCAGGGTGGCACGTGGAGTCAGGGTGCTCCCGGGAACAAACAGGGTGGTAACTTTGGTCAGGGTCAGGGTCAGGGACAGGGGCCAAGGCAGAGCTTTGGCCAGAAACCGGGCGGTGGACCTGGAGGACCTGGAGGCCCAGGGCCTGCACGGAACCAACAGCGCGGCAATAATATGCGTGGACCCCCGCATGATGGAAAGCCTGCACAGAGGGAGGTAAGTACACGCAATAATTTTCATCTTTTATACCTATGACGTTTTTGAATTAATCCAAGATTAACAATTCTTAGTGTTATTAAAATTTGTATCAAGTTGTATCTTCATATGATAATTAATTTGGTAAAAAAATATACAATAATCTATACAAACTGATATTTATGAATATGTGTTCAACTTCACATTTCAGGATCTTTCACAATGTATATTTGTGATTATTCCATTTATTTATTTATTAATTTTAGGAACAAATGTTGGCACACAAATTAAAGGATCTTGTTGGCCCCATACTGGAATTGCCACCAATTGAGCAGTCTGAGATTAAATTTAATGGAAGAGCAAGATTGTACATTGGAAATCTCACAAATGATGTGACTGAAGATGAAATTCTTAACATGTTCAGTCAGTATGGTGAAGCTGCTGAATTATTTTTGAACAAAGAAAAGAACTTTGGATTCATTAAGATGGTAAGGTTTGCAAGATATGGTGTTGTTAATATTATATTCTTCATTCATAAAATATTTTCTACAAGTTTAGGAATAATCTGTATTGTAGTAGGGTATTCATCAGTACTAATATCTGTACTTGGAGGTAATTAATGGGTTATTCTTTTCCCCAGGATTACAGGGAAAATGCGGAGAAAGCAAAACGGGAGCTAGACGGTAAAATAAGGAATGGTAGATCACTAAGAGTAAGATTTGCGCCACACAACAGTGCAGTGAGAGTAAAGAACCTGCCTCCCTTCGTGTCAAATGAGCTTCTTTACCGCGCTTTTGAAATTTTCGGTAAAATTGAGAGGGCTTTTGTAAAAGTCGATGAGAGAGGGAAAACATTAGGTGAAGGAGTTGTGGAGTTCAGTCGTAAACCAAGCGCGCTAGCCGCTATTCGTAACTGTACGGAAAAATGCTTCTTTTTGACTGCGTAAGTAGATTTTTTTTGTTATTTGAAAGATGGAATTTAGATGGGTATGACATGATAAATGTGTTTCTAATTTATGTTTTAATTTTAAGCTCCCTTCGTCCAGTGATTGTTGAGAGTTATGAAGAACCTGATGAATTTGATGGATACCCAGAAAAGAATGTACCTAGAAAGCACCCAGAGTTTGTGAAAGCGAGAGAGGTTTGTCCACTTTTACAGAAATACCTATTACTTAATATTATTGATTTTAATTCAATGTATTGTGAGGTAAAATGATATTCCTCTTTTTGTGTAGTTGGGACCAAGATTCTCTGAGTCTGGCAGCTTTGAACATGAGTATGGTACCAGATGGAAGCAGCTCCATGAGCTCCATAGGCAAAAAGAGGAGGCTTTGAAGAAAGAACTCTTTGCTGAAGAGGAAAAACTTGAAGCACAAATGGAATATGCCAAGTGAGTTTTTTTTTTAATTATTGGATTTTATTGTGTATAATATTGGTAAATACAAGTTTTTACTTGTCTATTACCTTTTAGGAATGTTTCAAAAGATTCAAATGTGATAAGAATGTTTGAGATCACTGAGATCATTATGTAAAAATGACAACAAATGAGTATGTTATTTATTTGCAGTAATTGTTTAGTGTTTATTGAGAAAATAAAGGAGAAAATGTGCGATATTAACTTAAGCAATCATAGTGGCACAACTATAGTTTAACAAGTTGATCGACTTGTTATTAAGTAGTATTAGGGGTGTGTCACACATGGTGCCTCACTAGCCTATGAGCCAGGGGGGCTTTAATATATGGAGCATAGCTTTTTGCATTACTGGTTTCAGCTGCCCCCATGCTTCTTCAGCTTTAAAAATGATATAATTGTACTCGCTTTATTGACTCCCAGGTACGAGCACGAGACGGAGTTGCTCCGCGAGCAGCTGCGGCAGCGCGAGCAGGACCGCGAGCGGCAGAAGCGCACCTGGGAGATGGCGGAGCGCGCGGCCGACGAGCGGCGCGAGGCGGAGCGCGTGCAGCTGCTGCGCCAGGAGGAGGAGCTCTCGCAGCGCATGCGCATGCAGGACGACGAGCTGCGCCGCCGCCAGCAGGAGAACACGCTCTTCGTGCAGGTACACTGCGCTACACTGGACGCTGTGTCATGCGTCACGTCAGATACTGCTATGTTGAAGTCATCGACATTTTAATGTTCCGTGTCAAACTGACTCATGGTTCACGGAGATTATTTCTCAATGACACAATACAACAATAAATGCATGAAACATATTTTCATTTTATGAATAAATAATTTAATTTAAGCAAATTTGAAAATCAAATAGATTAGTAAATAAAATGTACTCATTGCTTCAATGCTACTAATTCTGTATAAAAAATACTCTTATTTTGGTTTGGAGAAATCGATGTTTTCATAAATTAAATTACACTTTTAGCATTTTTTTATATTTTGACTATTTTCGTGTAGTGTCTTAAGTGGAACTAACTAAATATTTTAATAAAAACCTATTTTTTTCAGGCCCAGCGATTGAACTCCATGTTAGATCGCCAGGAGCAGGGCATGTTTGATCAACAACAGCCAATGGTGAGTACATTTTCATATTACAAAAAAAACTGGTTTTAAAAATATTTATTTTGTAATTTACATTCTGACAATCTACAAAAGCAATTCCAAAGTCTACACAAGCACATCTAGAAATCCGTTTCAAACCTGTATTCAGGACAACCTCTATTGTCTGTACGCCATTTGTTTAAATATTCTTTATCTATGTAATTGTTGTCTTAAACAACAGACCAGATATCCACGTAAAGTTATTTGGTTAATGTTAAATTTATATGGACAACAATATCTTCTACAATTGAATTTAATTATGCGGTTGAAATGAAATTATAGTTGTTTAAAAAAATTAAGCAATGAC
>DWPG01000109.1:0-11711 GCA_018251495.1 Autochton cellus | reverse complement strand
ATATCTGAATGATGAATTCAGGTTTCCGTTCTGGGTCTGGGTGTTTGTGTAATCGTCTTTGTGTGTTTCCATGGTACCCACAACACAGGAGCAAATCCTAGTGTGGGGCTATGAATGTAGAAAGCGTTGGCGTTAAAGCGTTAGTCAGGTAAGTTTATGGTAAGTATAGAGAATAATCGTATTTTCTTAATTCGCTTTTCGATTTTTTCCCGTTTAGTAAATATGTTATAAACTTAACCCTTACTCTTTCAGTTGCTAGTTCGATTAAACTTCTAGGTGGACGCTAGGAAAAATAGTAACATTGTAGCATATTTATATCAATACAATGTTCGCAATAAAACGTTCATATCTCTTATAGTAGGTACACAAAGTACTGCTACGGCAAATCAAGTCTGGTTTATACACCGACAGATTTATGAGTGAGCTATGAGTCCAATTGCATTTCCAACCGAGCGCCGCATTGATATTTTGAGTTGTATAAAAATGTGTTTATTCCAATAAAAGATAGATTACTACTATTGACGTTCAAAAATAATTCTATAAAGAATCTACTTTGAATGAAATATTTTTGATTTGATTTGATTTGAGTGTCGCTTTCCAATTTTATAACAATAGATGCCAGACGTCTATTTAAATATTAAATATGTCTGTGATATATGCAATGTTGCATCAAAATTTGTTTTAGTTTCCAAACCATTCAACTTATAAAAGTTATAATATATAAATTAGTTTAATAATAAGTAATTACCCTCTACTTCATTTTAAACTAAAAGAACTTTGCATATTCTAGCAGGAGCAAATTAAGAGTCAAAAGACATGCAACTTGACTTAAACTTTGTTGGCAAAATATCAGGCTATTTATTATAGCTCGTTCTTGTCATAATGACGCATTGCATAGTCTTTATGCTGTTGATAATAAGGCTGCATATTAATTGAATCTCGGGCCGTCGTGAAACACAAGTTTCCTCTTAAGATGTGGCTTCCAAAAGAGCATCTTAAAGTTTTCAGCGGATGCTGTAGACACAAAAAGCTAAGATAATGCAGGCGACGATGAACTAACTGGATATATTATGGGAATTTATTAATAGTTGCTTTATAATGTACATAAAGGATTTGTTCTGTTGAGAAAGATGAACGAGTAACTTTTAAAAAGATAACTATCGCTTATCTTTTTTATGAAAATTTACGTACGTACGTACGTAAATATGAGTTATTACAAAGATTGTTTGGTGTTATTTTTTTAAAGATAGTAGAAGTAAACGAGTATGCCATCCTCCTGATGGTAAGTGGTCACTGCTGCCAATAGACATTTATAACCAACTCCATAATAGGACAAAGGTTCATAAATCGGTCACAGATGTGTTTTCACTCCCGAGGACTAAGTTCACCGCCTCTTATGTAATTCAGCTTTTTATGGAAGCTGGAAGTTATGAGATATTAAAAGTCTGGTCTAATTAATTACAGGTTCTCCTTAATGGTGTCACAAGTGTACGTTAGACAAGCTATGGCCTAAATTCTTTTAACGCTTTATACTTGATCCACGCGAATACCCGTTACATAGTTAAATATATCTATTTATTTATACTATCAGTCTAAAATCACGCAAACGCGTGCTAGGAATAAAATTAATATTAACATAGAATGTTTACGTAAAATTGTTGTGGATACTTCGCGGTAATACTTTATAAATATTATATTTCCTATTTCTCGAAATTCACCAACAGAAACAGTATCAGCTTAGATAAAATAATGAAATTGCGATTGGCAATAAATTCGATCAAGCGTGTTCTATACTTTAGCGGTTAACCTATATTGTCTCGGGGCCAAATACGTGGAACTAACTACATTATTAATAGCGGGCGCCGAGCCTCGGACGGAAAGAAAGATGTTCTGAAGTGGGTAGAAATCTGTGATCGATTGAGAAAATATATCATATTAAAGCCGTTAAGCCCATGTCTGTGGACGGCGTGAGGCGCTGGCATATTGCAAGCTATATGTCAGGTTGAGCATCGCGTGAGATTGACCTTCAGTGGCCACTCATTTTTAGAAACGGTTGTATTTTGGAGACTGAATTTGATTAAAAAATATTACGGGCCTTCAGGTAGTTTAGAAAGTTCAGATTACTGCCACTGTGTAGGGGTTATGATAGTCCTAAGGAATAGCAACTCATATGAAAGGTGTTGACTTCTGGAGTAAGTTATATCTAAAGAACTCCTGTTCTCGGAAGGCTGCATGATCATTTGCTAGTTCATGATTATAAAAAAAATGTACCACCTCTAATTAAGTAACAGCCAATCCGTGACAACGATATTTAAGTCTTTCTTAAAACTATACTCCCCTTTGTAGCAAATAAGGGACTCTATCTAAGCTTTTAAATTGACTTTTTCGTGAAAGGTTCAAAAAGATTTCCGAAATGTCCGAGCCGGTACAGGATTGAAATTCAATGAGAGTCGCAATTAAAAAATTCCAATCGAGCACTTTCATATCGAGGCGTTTTCTTTCAACCCTGCTCTCGCCAAAGGAACTTAATCTCTAGGACGCACAAAGAAAATGTATTCAGGACTTTCAGATTTAGACTCATAAGCCATTATGATAAACCGTATTCCTGCGACCAATTTGAATGTGCAAATATACGATGCGCAAATGGAAATAAACAGTGTTATAATAATGTTTTCAAGTGCTCTTTTATTGATACTGTATTAAAATTTCTTTGTCGTTTTCGTCCTTGACATCCTTAGTAACTTTTTGTGTTAGTCTCGTCCAGTATTCAGCTGTCTCAGGTCAGTCGCAATTGGAAGTATGTATTAGTGTAGTACCTATATAGAGAATAGTCACACCATAGTGTAACTGTAGGAGATCGTTTATTAAGATGTTTTCCTTCTTTAGCTGGACTTTCGTACTATGTGATACTGCTTGATATTAGTCGATTTTTAATCCCGAGTTCATTATACATAGTTAATAATAATAATAATCGTCGCAATATTTTGTTTCCTTATCAACAGTTTTATCAATTATTTATTTATTATTACTGTCCCATTGCCCGGTTCTCTCCTGAGAAATTTCAGAAATTGGTAATTTACAATCCTTGAGACCTTTATTTATTTTTCGTTAAGAACTCACGGACGTGTAGGTTTTCCACTATGCTTTTTTGACATCGTACAGGCAAGTGATGGTTAATTTCTTGTACGCACATAACATTGAAAGATCCTGGGATTTGAACCTCGGATCCCCGAAGTTCGACTTTCAACCATTAGGCTAGACCTGCTCCGTATCCACTAATATGACGTAAAATCCAATGCGCATGTCATTATATTTGCAACATCTGTACACATCTGCTGCGGAAGAACTGTGATGGAAATTGTTTTGAAGTGTCTCTAACAGGCCGCGTCAAAGGTGCCTTTGATCGGCGGGAAATTGAACAGTACCCATCTCCGTTTCTTCGTGTATTCATACGCTGACATTCTACGAAAATATTTTAAATTTGACAGTTAACTGCTAAAATGAGGCGGTACTTTATCTCAAGCACGAAGATATTTGCCATCTTTAAAGATTATTATACTCATTATGACTCTAACTATTTGTGTATTGTATATGGTCAATACAATTACTACCATTTTAAAATTAATTAACATAGTACAATTTTAAAATTAAACTACTTTCCTTCATAAAGACGAAAATTATTTAACACTTGAGAGTTGTAAATAATTCTTTCACCTCCATTTTCAAGATTGACTGTTCATTTAATTACATGGCTTTGAACTACAAATTGCTTTATCTTCAACAATCTCATTGGATACGAAATTACTAAATACATAAAGAATTTCGGAATTTCGAGGTTCAATCAGTAAGTTTGATTAAAAGCCGTAATTGGAAATATAGTACACAAGACTTCTTAGAACCAATAGAGTCGGCATTATTGTGACGTAATTACTTTCACATTTCTTTGTACTTTTTCTTACAGTCCTAAAATAAGAGTCTGTTCGGTGTTTACCGATCTGCCGGGAGGCATTTTGGTACAACGGTGAATGGTGACGTAGGTACCTGTAACATAATAAATATAGATAATATATTAACCGATTACAAACATATCACTAGTCACTTTCCAGAATTTGATTCTTAGTAACACTATCGGATGGTAATAATATAGAGGAATTTTTTTTTTCAAAATGTTCGTTCGATTCCCGGTTAGGGATGAAGATTTATGAAAAATCTAAATATGCAGTTTTAGTTTATATCAAAATCTGCCTCGTAACTAGAATCATCATTTTTCGATATTTCTTATAGTTTGGGATTTGGCTATCCACGCACACTTGAAAAATTCACCCTGTATATTTATACCTGCGTTGCTTACTTTGGACCTTTAGATGTGTAATATTACAATAACTAAAATTTATAATACTTAATTGTAACATCACAACAAAAATAGATCCGGAATTCGATGATTTTTTACTGTTTAATCGTGGAAATAGGTTTGAAGACATGCGTCCTAATTAGAACTCGGGTCATATGACGTATAGGAGATCAAAATTCTTATCAGTGGGTAACTCCAGATGCCACATAAGTAGAGACCGCACGCGTGTTTTTAATATTACTAAATATATTCCTTTTTGTACTAACTGTTAGGTATATTGAATTACCTAAAAAGTAATTATTTTTTTACAATCCTTATTCTTTCGCAAGTGCTCGCACGTATTTGAAAACTTATTAATTACAAAATTTGATCAGTATACTTCAGTCGGCAGCGAACAAAACTTCTGGGACAAACTAACTTTGACATAGTAACAAAATTATCTTAACCAACGCGCGATGGAACTTTGTCAAAGGCAGGCCGGTATAAAAGCCACCGGCTAAGTTTTGACGAAGAATATAAAGTTCATTTTTTATGAGAACCTCTTTGAAAAGCTTTTAAGAATTGTAGAAGATTATTTTTTTATATATTTGATGCCGTTATGTTCGTTCATTATTTTTTAATTATCTATAAAATCTTTCTAAAAGATTTGTTTTTAAAGGTGGTTGGTTATTTTTAACAAATTAATGTAATGTCTTTTTTTTTGGGCGGTAGGTTGAAAAAAAGTAACATTGTGCTCTAGTAATAAAAATATAATTTATTAGTATTTTCAACAATATTTTCTGAGTTTTTGTTGTGAAAAGGAAGTTTACATTGTAATTAATACTTACAAGTGTTAGTGACATAGTATATGCTGTAATATCTTAGTAAAACTGCACTGTCCTGTCTACATCACTGTTACACCACTGCACTTATTGTTTCCGTGTGAATCGAACTTTACTAGTTATGGCAAATTATACTGCAGTCCTGGAAACTCAACAGGCCCTGGAGGCCACTATGATGAAGAAATTTGCCGACTTGGAGTCTCAATTGAAGGCCTCTGCCCCACGTAGTGGCCTCACTCTCCACCGTCTGCAGGAAGAAATTTCTGAATTCAAGACTCATGTCTGGACGATTCTTAACCTTCTTCGACAGCAAATTTCTGAGATTGCACGTATAGTTGAAGTGGGTGAAATCAGACACCGAAGAAAATATCTACTAATCAGCGGGGTCCCTGAGGATGTTGAAGATCTTCCGGGTCATGTAGCCAAGCTATTTAGTAACATTCTGGGCATAAGTGGCTTCACAAGTGATAAGTTCAAAGCCTGCCATCGTCTTGGTACTCCCAGTGAAGGAAAATGTCGTCCTGTCCTTGTGCGCTTCAGTGACTATTCCAGTAGGTCCTCAGTGTGGAAGAAAAAAACAGGGTTCAAAGGTACTCCCTACGTAGTATCTGAGTTCCTCACTCGGCATCGTCAGTCGCTGTTTATGCAAGCGCGACAACGTTTTGGCCTGAAGAACTGCTGGACGGCGGACGGCGTCATTATAGTGAAGCTTTCAGATGGTTCGAGACACCGCATATTTGGAGAGGATGATCTCAATGGTATTATTGCAGCTAGTGACTTGCAAGATACCCATGACTTGCCTGGTACTGGGTCTCCTTCTCCTGTGCCTGCATCAGATCAGCACTTAAAGTCCAAACGTGCAGCGAGGTACAAGAAGTAACAAAGTTTACTCTTTAATTGTATTACATTTCAAACTTGTTTACTTTAACACTTACGGCTAATTTCGTTTATTTTGTTAATATTCACTTGTTAGAGGGTAATCTGACAATGTTTCAACTCTCGCAATGTTTTTTCTTTTTATTTGTTGTAGATTTCCAATGTACCACTCTTTTATTTTTATTTGTAAAAAATTGCATACCTCTAATCGTTCATATACTTTTCATATCCATTATTTGTCAACTGTCAGATGAGAATGACAACTGTCACTGCGACATCTTATTTGTTTGCGGTGCGTTCTCGGTTATCGCTCTATGTACATTTTTTTTTTCTCAATATATTTGTATATAATTTTGAATTATGCCTTATAATATTCTTATATAGTTGTTTATTTTGGTGAACTTTATGTGCCAATTTAGTTTTTTATTGTTTTGTTTTATCACTCAGTTGTTTCTGATAAGTTATTAGTAATAGTATTGTTTTTTTTTTTTTTAATTAATGTTTGGACGTCATGAGGTAGGTTTTATCATTTGTTATTTTTTTTTTCTCTTCTTTTGCTTGTTTTTTTCGTTGTATTTTTTTTCTGTTTTTCTTACCAACTCGCTGGCGGGACGTGCAGTTATTTTTATGTATATTGCAATTTAATTATTGTTATCAATTACTTTGAATAAGTTTTTTTTTTTAATTTTTGTAGATTTATATTTGTATTGTTTTAATAAGTTTATCTTACTCAATAATTAAAAAAAAAACTTTATTTATTATCCTGATAAGTATGTCTGATGAATCTGATGTGTCATTTTTCTCTGCTTGTGACATTAGTCTTTCATCAAGCTTGAGTAATGACTCATATAATGAGCCTTTTACACTTGGTAATTTGTTGCACAGCGCTATAAATCCTTCTGATCATACCTTTAACGTTTGTCACTTAAATGCGCAAAGCATTCCCTCTCACCACACTGATCTTCTTGACACTTTTTCTGTTGCTTCCTCTATCCATGCTATACTTATCTCTGAAAGTTGGTTGAAACCTTCCCTGAACTCCGTTGCTTTTAGTCTTCCTGGATTTATTCTTATTAGAAATGATCGTATTGGCAAGGGTGGAGGGGGTGTTGCCATATATCTCCGGAGCGACATTTCTTACAATATTCTTGCCTTGTCTCCATCACCTTATTCTGCCTCTTGTGAGTATATTTTTCTCGAGATCAGTGTCCAAAGTGCCAAAGTCGTCCTTGGAGTCGTTTATTGTCCTCCAAATACTGACTATTTCACAAGTCTTGAGAATGTTTTGGAATCCTTATGTTCCGAGTACACACATCATATTATCATGGGTGACTTCAATACTGATATCTGTAATAACTCTCCTAGATCCACAAAACTACTAAACATATTCAGTTCTGTCAACCTTTCTCTTATCTCTTCCACTCCTACTCACCATAATTTTAACTCTCATGATACGTCTCTCGATTTAATGATTACGTCTTCTTTAGACCTTGTTATTTCGCATGGGCAGTTGCTGGCTCCCGGTTTTTCCAGGCACGATTTGATATACCTTTCGTATAAAGCTAAGCCTCCTAAAATCAAACCTGATGTAATTTTTATACGTAACTTTGCAAAGATGGACCTGCTTGCTTTAAAAAAAGATGCTGAATGCATTAATTTTGCTCCTGTGGTTGCTGCAACATCGATTGATGACAAAATCTCTATTTTTAATTCTGTTATTTTGAATCTCTTTGATTTGCATGCACCACTTAAGGCTGTTAAACTTAGGCGACCTCCTGCTCCGTGGATTAATCGTGGTGTGAGAATGGCAATGACGCGGCGTGACAGGCTTTTTAGAAAATATAAACGTAACAGGTGTGTTGAAAACTGGGACCTCTACAAAGCTGCTCGCAACAGATGCAATCAAATGGTGAGAGCAGCCAAGCGTCGTTACATTCACGACAATATCTCATGTTCATCTTCGGCAGACATCTGGAAATTTCTTAATTCTATTGGTGTAGGTAAATCCTCAAATCCCCTTACGATGCCACTGTTCTCGCTCAACGACTTAAATCATCACTTTTCCTCTGGTTCATCCTTAAATGCGTCAATCAAATCCCTAACTATTTCAGAAATTAAAAATATGACCAAACCTTCCACGAATACTTTCACTTTTTCTCCAGTATCTGTAGATGATATTATTAAGACTATCTCTTCTCTGAAATCTAAAGCAGTTGGTTACGATAATGTGGGTAGAGCAATGATCCTCCCACTTCTTGAGTGTTTTGCCCCTATACTCACTCATATCATTAATTATTCTTTGTTGTCAGGGTGTGTTCCTTTTGTCTGGCGTAAAGCTTTTATATCCCCTCTTCCGAAAGTCTCTAACCCTTGTCAACTAAATAACTACAGGCCTATTTCAATACTACCTTTTTTGTCTAAAATTCTAGAAGCCACTGTCCATAAACAAATTTCTTCTTTTCTCTTTAGTAATAATCTTCTCTCTCCATATCAGTCAGGTTTTAGACCTGGACACAGTACTACGACTGCTCTACTTAAAGTTACTGAAGATATCCGCGAGGGCATGGAGAATAAATTGGTCACCATTTTAGTTCTTATCGATTTTTCTAACGCCTTCAATATGGTTGATCACGATATTCTTCTTGCCGCTCTCCAACATATCAATTTGTCATCCGCAGTTCTGGATTGGTTTTCCTCCTACCTTCGTGGTCGCCAGCAAGCTGTCAGAGTTAACCGTGTGTTGTCCGATTGGTGCGATCTATTGTCTGGCGTGCCACAAGGTGGAATTCTCTCTCCTTTATTATTCGCCGTGTTCATAAATTTCATAACTTTTTCTCTTGACTGTTCTTACCATTTGTATGCGGACGATTTACAAATATATACACAGATTGACGCTAATGATATTGAAATTGGGATAAATAACATCAACAATAACCTTAACAATATTCATATGTGGTCACGTAAATATGGTCTTAGCGTGAATCCAGCTAAATGTCAGGCCATTATCATTGGGAGCTCTCGTCAACTATGTAAATTTGATTCTAGTACTATGCCACCTATCGTTCTTGACAATACTGTTATTCCTTTCTCTCCTGTGGTCAAAAACTTAGGCGTTTACATGGACTCCTCTTTAAACTGGAACGCTCATGTTAATGAAGTAAGTAGGTCAGTTTTTGCAACGTTGCGCTCACTTAATCGTCTCAGAAACTTGTTGCCAGTATCTACCAAAAAGTATCTTGTACAAACTCTTGTACTTCCTATAATCGATTACGCTGATGTGTGTTACTCGGACATAAATGAAGATCTTCTTAACAAACTTGAACGCCTTGTAAATTATTCCATACGTTTCATATTTTGTCTACGTAAATTCGACCACATCTCTTCCTTTCGTCGCCAGCTTAATTGGCTTCCAATTCGTGAACGTAGACAGTGTCACTTACTCAATTCTCTTTTCTCAGTTCTTTCTGATTCCGTTGCTCCAGAGTACTTGAAATGTAAATTTCAGTATCTCTGTGAGTTTCACGAGCGGGAGCTCCGTTCTTCGGATTCCCTCGCTCTCTCTGTTCCTCTTCACCACTCAGGGTTTCTCTCCAATTCTTTCACGATCCAATCGGCTCGGCTTTGGAACGCTCTTCCTGTAGATCTAAGAAAATTATGCTCAAAATATAGTTTTAAAAACAAAATTCGCGCTCACTACTCTAAACAAGTATATCATTAGTTTATCAGGTTATATGTTCAATTTGTTTATATGTATTGAGATTTTATCAGTTATTTGTTTATGTATGTATTATTAAATAAGTACGTAATTATATATATACTATATTTTATGTCATTACGGGTATATTATTTATCGGGTATTTACTTATCTTTTTTTTTGTTGAAAATAAGAATTAATAAAATTGAATCAAGATTGTTGTATTGCGACTTAATATTTATATTTGGAATGATTTCCATAAAGTACAAAATATCTTCCATTGTTTTCTCTGCATGTATTATCTAATGAATATTGAATAACTTACAACATTAATAAAAGAAAACCTATTTACGGAATCCTATTTGCCGCGGAACTGTAATTCATAATTGTTATTCTACTTTTTGTACTCAATCCATGGTGTTTTTTTTCTGTAACCCACGAATTGGAACAAAGTAACGGCGTTTTTTACACCGTGACTACACAGATAAGCGAACACGTATAGTCGCAGTCCTAAATATCTTCACTCGTCTAAGATAATCCCATCTAACCTCAAAAAATTCCTCTCCACCGCGCTTACGTAACAAAACACCGAAAATAAAGATAACAAATAAATTACAGCACTAAATTTAAACGATAGTCTCCCAAAAATTACAGTGTAAACATCTACTTTAAGCATAAAGGCGCCAACTGCAAGTTCGATACGCGCCGAGTTTCCCGCCATCATCATTTGACAGGTCATTGACGTCGAATGAAAATGTAAAGAAAACAAGTGCTGAAGCATCTTCTAGGACTCACCTCCACGTTTCTTCTTGTTCTTGGGGCCCGTGGACGCCGTCGCCGCCGAGGATTTAGACGCCGTCCGTTTGACACCCCGAGCCGCCGGCATTATGCCTGCAATATTGCAATGGTCGCGTCAATAAACAGCCGAATGCGCGGCAAACGTCGTCGCCCGATGGCTTCGCTCCGATCACGTTTTCTCCGCTCCTTATAATCTCATTAGCGATTTGTTTCCACATCGGCTGCATCTGCATCAATTACAAGGCTACGGCCTCATAGATTTATGCAAAGCGCAGATAGGTTATATTATGCGTTTGTATAGCACTACACCGAGAACCAAACAACGCATCCACAGCATACGGTAAAGCGCCGCGATATAGTATAATGGTTTACTTACTGTTTTATAAAATTACACGTCTTGTAATCAAAATTACAAATGATTTTATGAAATAACTTTGAGAATAAGAGATGACGTATTATTCCAACAGAGTACAAATCCCGTGCATCTCCTCTGTTCGCTTCGCTTGGACTGCGTGCCACAGATTACATTAAAAAACCAAGATGCACAAGTGATGTCATCTAGTCGTACAGATACCTAAAATTATTTTTACATCATAATAATTTGGTAATAAAAGGTAAATTTTAATGGATTGAAATTATTAATACGGCTACTACCTACTGTTAATTATTTTATTCGTTCTAATTAATAGTACTTGCATATTACATAGAAGATAACAGTAAAACTAGTAAACCGTCCTGCCCTCTAGTGTGGTAAACTTGAATATTCCATCCACATCGACAAACGATATTGAATGCTTTTTTCCGTTTGGGGTTTTCAGTACGTTTAATGGCGCCATTATTTAAATAGGAAGTTTTTTTTTCACCAAAGAATTAATCCCGTTTGTGTTTTATAGTTCGTTGTATAATGTCACTGTTAATATAAGTTGGATGTCTGTAAATAAAATGTTAATTATCATAATAAAAATATGTTAATTATTTTGAGAATAAATGAAAACCAAAACATTTTTTAATCTTACTTTCTGTTTCACTTTACTTTTTGTTTGTCTGTCAAGTTTTTATGCTTGTCTCTTTCTTCCGTGGTGTAAACATAGAGTTAATTTACATAGAGTAGGGTAGCCATAGGCAGGCCTGTGAGTGCGAGTGTCTAACAAATAATAAAAGAGGGAAGATG
>DWPG01000108.1:0-11720 GCA_018251495.1 Autochton cellus | reverse complement strand
CGAACCCATATTAGTTAAGCGCACATTGATTGATCAGACATATATTGGATAATCATTACTCTAATTATTGAATTGTCGAAAATACAATGCTACCTACTCACAAACATACAATGATACTCATGACCACTAAACAAGTACGTATGGGCTCCAAATAAATATTGAAGCCTGTAGACTCTGACCTAAATCTTCCTGTTCTTTGAAGAGACAAGTGCCCACCAGTAAGACAATAAAGGGTTAATGGTTGTTACCAAGTGACTATCAAACTAAAAGTATAATATAGATAATTTAAATTAGATAATGGATACTTCATCTACACGTAATGATCCGAGGCAAGGAATAATCACGAAAAATAGCTCGTTAATAGCTCTCTTTGATGCAAATTAAGAGCATTAAAACTAATTCCCGACTTCATCCGATGTTTTTTCGTCATTTCAAAGTTAATTCCTCTACTAACGATCTCGAAGAGCCATTATCATTCGTTAAAATTAACTGTTGGTAATTGACAAACACGCTACGGCACACATCAATTGATGACTTTGCGACCGAAATAGATCGAAATAGTATTTTGATAGCCTGCAGTGTTTATACTCCCCTTATTTTTAGTTAGCAGCTGACTAATTACACGTAGGTTTTCTCGTATTCAGGTCCACGTTACATTAGATTAACGCAATTAAATAAACAAATCGTAATTATAAACTCTGAAGGTACCAAAAATTTATAATTAAATTCGTCAATAACTGAACCTATTATCTAAATTTTGGAGTACCTTTTAGCACTTTACATTAATTCAAAATATAAATTCAATACAAAACTCAATACTAGCAATTCCTGTGTCTCTGATTATATACTCACTACATCGAACGTCACTTAAGAAAATCGTCTAAAAAATTAGTCACTAACTGTTACCCTCTAAATCGCTAACGTTTATAACACACAACCTCCAATCAAAGTGGCGTAATGGGAGCGTACGACAAAGCCGTCTTTAAGCGAGTATGCGTGAACCACGCACACATGCTTATATTTCTTGGACGTTTTTCGTTTAACAATGACAAGGTGACTATATCTAGAGAGTATATAATCAAAGTCCTGTGTGTTCCAGATATCGACAACAACGGTTTCTTGGACGCTCACGACTTCCAATGCCTGGCGCTGCGCTCCTGCGTGCTCGAGGGCAAGGGCGACTGCAGCGCTGAACGACTGCAGAAGTACGAGCACATCATGCTCAGCCTCTGGGAGGAGATCACGCGGCTGGCGGACTTCGACAAGGTTCTTGACTATGTCGGTTACACCTCCTACATACACGCTACGCTACGCAGAGTAGAGCCGGTAACATAGAACGCTAACGTTCACATTAACTCGAGGTATGCACTACAATAGCAGCTTTAAGCGCTGAAAGCTTTTAAGCGATTAAGCTTCGTAGAGCTTTGTATGGTAATGTAAAAAAATGATGGAATAACTCCTAGTTGTAAGTTAGAGAATTATGCGTATTAATTATGTAGGGATAATCTCAGAAGACAAATATCCTTATTTGTAAAACTAATGTAACATTAACATAAATAAAATAAACTTCTAAACTACGTAGAGACTTTGTAACTAATTTAGATGTGTAGCACAAAAAGCTTCAACAAGTACTTACTTTAAAAAAGAAATCAAGAGGAAAACAACTGCACGAACGTTAGTCAAAGGGTATATTGTTTATTTAACACCTGCCGCAAATTTTCTAACCACCCATGGTTGACTGGTAGAGAATGCCACCAGGTTTGCCCTATTGTAACATTTATATTATAAGATGTACAATAAATAAACAAATATATACAAACCCACATAAAAATAATTGGATTGTTAAAATCTGTAATCATAACACTAATTTAAACGTGGTTCAGACTACTTACTTTTATGAGAAAAATAACACATAACACAAGCCTATGTATTAACAAGAAACAACACTACCACTTGCATAAAAGATTAGGTAGGTACTCGTCTACATATTACTAATTTTACAAAAGCAATTAACAAAACTAGTTATAGCTGGCTGAACACTTTGAGAGCACGCCGCAGCTGTAGCGCTTCCGCCATTTTGTTTTTTATGACTTTGCGGCCATTTTGTTAAAAAATAGCGTATTTTCAGGACGGCACGGTCTCGGTCGAGGAATTTAAGACCGCAGTAAAGAACAGTTGCGTGGGAAAAAAGTATCACGAGTTCCCACAGGCGCTTAGGGCGTTTATCGAGTCCAACTTCAAAATGACAGACATCAACAACGATGGCGTGATGGGAGTTGAAGAGTACAGATACGACTGCGTGCAGAGAATGGTCGTGGAGGACATCAAAGTGATCGACGAGGCATACAACTCCCTGTTGAACGTAAGTGATATTTTAATTTTAAGTAGGTACCTATTACAAGAGTTCTTACATGTCATATGAAATTGAAGCAGTTAACGAGCATTGACTGGATTCGTATCATTGTCAGTCTATTTAATAATAAATTGGTCTGGTTTCAAAAATCGTTAAAGCGACCTTTTCATCACACATGAAGCACCATATTTATATTTTACTTTAGACTTCAAATTAGCAACGCTTTCAATGTCGAATAGATAATTAAATTATTTATTGATAGCTTCTGTGACATGGAGGCAAGGATAATGGCCGTAACGTAATTTCATGAAACTAACAGAATATTTAAAAGTACATAAAGTTTACCATCAAACAGTCTGCCTAATCTCTATAAAACGAATACCGACATAGTTTACATACGTTCCCGATATTTTTTTCATTGACGAAAAACAGAAGGCTAGTGACGTTTGCGACACTCGACCATCGACGTGTCTACATAAAGACTCACCAGACAAGGAATAACCTTCCATTACACATGAGAATAATGTGTTTCCTATACAGAAGCGCCAATGAAATAGGGTTCATTGATATTTACAAACACTGAACGTGCCAAACACGGGCCGTAGTGGACAAAATTATATGTTCCTTTTCAATATTTTGACAAGCACGGCCTGTGTCTGCGCGGCCATGTTACGACAGATAAATAAATACGTTATAGTTAAAATAGATTTTAGAGGATAATACTAATTTCTGTCCCACTATGTCCCTGACTATCCTATCCTGGCTATCCGCAGAAATAACCCCATATGAGTGACCCAAACTTCTTAGTTTTAAAGCTAAATGCTTGTCTAGAACTTACCTGCATTTGATCTCGTACAAATTAATAATTTGGCAGAAATCTCGAACTACTGGGTATATACAAGTTCGCAGCATATTCGTTTATTTGGCGCTCTTATTTGATTAATTACACCGACTTGTCGCGTCCGGCGGGCGATGTCAGGGCTGGCGTTAACTTTATATGTTTCCATAAAAATGTATGCGCGACGAGTCTGGAACCTTTCTCAATATATAAAGGTTAATATACACAGGGAAAGGTTAAGCCATTATTGTTCTAAGCACGAGTCGCCTCTCAGAATAATACATACTACATTGATAGACTTAAACTTTTTAAAAGAGATAGATAAAAATAAAAATAAACCGAGGTTTTAGATGTTTTGAAATCACAATAGCAATAGCAATCCAGCCACGTTGAAGCTTAAAAGTTCTTTCAGTTTGCTAATCCTGTACTTCTCCTGCAAATAATCCGGGCAAACTTTAAATTATTCTCCATCAAACTAAGAATGCTGTCAGATAACTTTACTACCTACGTATTGCACGATGAAACCAATTACCCAACGTAAACAAACCATAAACAACGTAATCGAAGCTTCAAAAACCACAAACATAAATCAAGAGATTTCAAAGACTAAAAAAATCACTTTGTATCATTCACTTGTATCTTGCGGATATAATCATCTAGCATTACTCAGCTCCCGGAATACCCCGGGATTTTGGCAAACAATCTCAACGGATTTATGTCAATGACGAACCAAATATTAACAGTGATGGGGATCGCTAGATAATGGATGCATTGTTTGAAAACCATAGTCATTAAAGCCATTAATTCTATTGTAATCCACGCGTGCATTAGAAATGTTTTCGAAGAATACTACCAAGGATTTGAATGTTAAGACAAGTTTTAAATAATTTAATAAGTATCCATCGTGTTATTTAAGACCAGTATAATTATTCTCACGTAAGCTTAGTCTATCCTTGAAAACCTCAATTTATTTTGGATACACAATAGCTTGCAATACCCGCATAAGTAGTCTTAAACATTTGCATCAAACCATCAATATTGGTTCAGCTGTTCGTAATATTAGCTCAACAAAACGACAAGCAGTTATAAAATAAAATCTGGTTTGTTTTCATGCAATAGTAAGGATATAAGATTAAGGTAGCCCTAGAGGACAACCATAATACGTAGGTAGTCACTATTTTTTAAATTTTTATCGTGAAATTTAGTTTCTAGAAGTCCTAGATAAAAAATTTGGGTTGGATCAAGGATGAGGCAATGTGAGCTATTAGTTCCCCAGAGGGGCAAAAATGAGGAGTTGTTTAAGTAAATTTAATTGTATTTATTGTAAGGTATGATTGTGAAGGGCAGCATATAATATTTTTGTTTGGAACAGCTAGATCAGAACCTGTGAAAAATCGTCATTAATAACTCACTACATACATAGGTAGGTATAATAGGTATAATATATATTTTATGATGTAATGCCACTGGCGGTTACAGCGGTTTCTTTTTGCCATACATTTTATAGCCTACCATCGGCTGGTCAAGATCACAACGAAAATCCTGGATCCGCCAGAGCGTTATACAGACCAGAATAATAAAATATAAGTACGTTAGTTAGATTATAACGCTTTATTTATCAAGATTCCCTCATGATTCATCAGATATCCGTGTCTTGCAGCTGGGAATGAATGAATCGAGGGCCCAGTCACTTGTTGGTTATTTTAAAACAACAAATTGACGGTGTAGTGGCAGTGACATTGCCCGCGGCAGGTGGCGCGGCAGGACAAGTGCGTGGGAGTGATTATTCTAGACTAGATATTTGATATAGATATATTGGGCCCTAAAATAGACGAAGCGATAGGTTCATTGTTTTAGACCCTTATAACCTACCTTATGTAGAGACTGGTTTCTTTTCGTAATTGATAGGGTAATAATCTTAGGGTGAAAATCATAAACGTATTTTCATAGAATATAGAAGTGAATGAAATACATATGTGCACTACAGTCCATCTAATGGTAAGTGGCCACTGCCGCTCGTGCACATCGATAATCAACCCCAGGTGGAGTCTGCCTGAGATCGGCCACAGATTCGATGCTATCCCTAATGACTAGGTTGGAACGCCCCGGGTAAGTAGGTATGTCTACTTTCTCCCTTGAAACCGAAACACAGGAGCGTTCAACACTGTTGTTATCAGGCAGAAATAGGTGTGGCGGTGGTGTTACCGGACTCGAACCACAAACGGTTCCACCATTTTTGAACCGCCACGTGGTATATAAAGTGATGACACTGGCCACCTTTTAAATTATCGTTACGTTAAACTTCGTTCCATCACGTTTTATCGTCGTCGACGTCATCGATAGGTAAAGTCTAATACTAGCGCGATTGAAAAAACGAATATTTCACGAATATTTAAATGGTAAAACCTTTGACTTACTTCAATATTTTGATTACAAGAAGTCCGTGAACCTGGCAAAAAATGAGCATATACCTTCGTCGGGTTGACCAAACCAGTGACGTAGACGTTTTATTGGGCCTTGAAATATTATAAAAAAATACACAGATTTTTAGGTAAAAGGCCAAAAGCATGCACAAACTATTCCCACGACTAATTTTTGTAACATTTTGACGTCACAAAAAACCTTGCAATCTGTAGTTTACTTACTGGAATAATATAGCCGGACGTTTCCTGGCCTATCTACTGTAAGTTCGGAGACCCAGCAAACATTAAAGAGTTGTCATCACATGCACTATCAATTACCCAGACAATAGTGTCGTGTAGTGCTGCCGTAGCCCCAGTTGGTCGCGCGCCAAGTGAAAGCTCGTTAGCTGTATCCACCGGTTGCATCATTTTATGCTCCCATTCGTGTTTTATGGCTTTATATTAGCTTCTAGACATTTAGATTGCGAACGATTAAATAATTGTTTTGGGTTTATTTAATGAGCAAGCGAGCTTTTTCACCTAATGGAAGAGGTTATTCTCATCTACACATCTGTAATCAACCTCAAATAGATGGGTAGTCCTATCTTAGGTCGACCACAGATGCGTTGCTAATGCTGAGAAATATGTTGAAACTATCCTTGCTATCTTGATTCGGTTTGGTTAACTAATGGATAATGTAATACGTAGGTATACATAACAGTATACATTACGTCTTTTATTTTGTTTCCAGGATGACGACAGGAAGAAGGGCGGTATTACCATGTCCAGATACCAGGAGTTGTTCGCGCAGTTCCTCGGCGACACCAGCGAGAACTGCCCCGCCAAGTACCTGTTCGGGCCCTTGGAGGTCTAAATAATAATCGCATTTAGCCAGTAGACATTCGAGAGGGCAACACCGAACTAGGGATGTACTGTACGTCAAGTTGATAAATCGGTGATCAGTAACATTTCAACCGACTCATTTCTATATCCCATTGAATACTAGATCTATATATAATTAGATGGTACACTTTAGTCATCGTGTAGCCGATTTATCACTATGATCTAGATATAGGTATCTAGTTTTTAAAACTAAAATAGCTATTTAAACCTGAAATTACTTTTATCTAATAATACATATTTAGCCAAGTAGTTAGCGCGATAGTGATGTTCTTTTATCATGCGACTATAGTACAAAGTCGCATGATAAATTAACTGTCTTAGAAGATGCTTTGAACTTCTAAAAAATTGATTGTTGATAAAAGTAGTTTGGTATTTGTTCAGTACATATCAGCTTTATTCAGCGAAAGTTGAATAATTCCCATCCGTTTGTAACTGGCTTTATGTAAAACACGCAATCGGCCAAACATTGACACACCTATCTTTTTTTTTGTTTTCATCAGCTGTCACGACGCAATTCAGCCAGCACTGCTATTGTTATCTGTGCATATTAAAAAAGGCAGTAAATGTCAAATAACATCGTAACATGCAATAAACATTTACCTGACCTAACGTCACAGTAAGCTATCGAACGATAGCTTCTATTTTTAAAATAACGCTTCACAGAAATGCCGCCCAAAATATTATGCTATCGTCGCATCGAAATACTGTTTGAAAATAGAATATCACTATTATAACGATGCGTTCTGAATTGTTTCAACCTATTTTTAACGTGTTTATTTTTAAAGAAGTATTTTATAAGTTTTACGCTAGAATAATCGTTCTATTACTTCCGTTTCCCGTCCTTACGTTAAGATGTGTTTGTTTGAATAATTTCATTGTTAATTGAATTAATTTTAATAATAAGAGTTTTATGATATTTTAATTGTGTAATATTTTTAACTGGAATGTTGCAACCACCTTACCGTTTCTATTATGGTATCATTATAATTAGTGTATATAAAACGAACGAAATTGAAAAATTATTTTACGAACTGTTTGTGTACGAGGTCTTATATACTACGTGGGGAATTATGTACGGGCAATGCTATTGTTATGCTCAATCAAACAAAATGAATCTAGTCATCGCTAATCAACATCACTATTTATACAAAATACATATTCCTTCGTCAACGGAATATGTTTACTTTTATTTTAATTAAATTATTACAAAAGCACTTAATTTTTTATTTTTCAACCCTCAAATCTTAAATAAGAGGCGTCAAAATTAAACTGCGTTATTTTTTTTCACAATATTTATTAAAACACTATTTACGATATAATATACAATACATCGACATAAATTATGCAAGTTTACAAATTGCAATATTATAAAACTTTTGGATTATATATACTTTTATTTACAGTAACACTTTGGAATAAATACTAAGGATAATACATCAAAATTATCCATAGGTTTTTTTTAATCCTTACAATTCAGTAAACACATGCCTTCACCTTTGGTATTTATGTAACCATAACCATACCTATGACTATTTTACTAAATAATTAACTCATTTGCCTTTTTTAAAGTAAAAAATAGAAAAAACAAATCATTCTAGCGTCTGAAAACTCTTATAATACGGATGATTCTCACGAGTGTAGTCTGTATAGATTAGGCGAATGTTCAGAGCTTACTATGCAGTTTGACGCTAATTTACATTATATTGAGACCTATATATTATGAGGACAGAAAATAAACATAAATTTCAAATTTTGAGTTAAACAAGATTTAAAGATAATGTTTTTGGTTCAACAAATAATCGTAACTGGACAACCGAGCTTTGTTCAATGTGTAAAATTGTTTAAATTCAGTAGCAATTTTCTAAAACATAATATTTTGATGCATAATATCTACTATTACAACCACGCTAACAATACTATCTGTTGTAAGTAGAGCCAATCAATTCACCAAATATCTGTGCTGAGGTGCGTTTTTTTGTTAAAAAAATCTGTAGCATACGCATATTCTGATAAATTAATTATCAGTTTTAGAAAAATCAATTACAAAGCTGCTAGAATAAAATTGAAATACTGGTCCAATCTGACAAATAGATTTCTGTGGGGCGCTTGTCCAAACCAATCAACACGCTCCGTATACCGCTTATTAGAAGGATATATTTACGTACGGATAGAATTTATTTAAGTTCTTCCTATATGATATCCAATAATGAAAAAAGGATGTTATTGTTAATATTGTTATAAAAGTATTAGATTAACAATGCTTGATTCGTTCTAAAAATTAGGAATAATTATACAGCCCTATTCATGATAAATATTATTATATAATGTACTTCTATGTCTACACCTATAGAACAATTGACGTTTTGAAGGCACATGCAAAGAAAAACCGTGAATTTAAGCCCAAAATAATATACTCACCTCGAAAACCGTTAAATTTAAAACAATTATCGTTAAATTGTTTCAAAATACTTTAATAAGCTACCGATAAAATAAAATGAGGTATATTAATAAACAGTCGGTTACATTATGTTATGGAACAGTGAGATATACGAATATTAAAAAATACTGGCTACTTATTTCACACCAGTTCTTCTTATTATAAATAAAAGTATAACTGAACTAAAATAATAATTCAACTGTTATCATTTATTGGGTGAAAAATAATATAATAATATGATTTGTTGTTAAACCAAAACGTTAAAAAATAATTATCCCGATTAGTATTGCCCTAATAAATAAAATACAGTAATATGTTAAACCATCGATATTACTACAGTACCTTACTTCTACAAAAAATATGGAAGAAAATTTACTACATTTCGGCTCTATAATCCATCAACTCACCGTGACTGAAGCAGTGATTGCATTGCAGGTGGTTCACACGCTACCGGTCTTGAGACTACTTGAGACCACTAATACCTACTACGCCAATTAAAGGAGAATTTTTAAGGACTTTTTTATCACGCGGTTTTATGTCCACGTGCGTGTCTCCCACATGCGTGAATTAACTTTGCAGTCTCTTCACATGCGTACCTGTCGCTTGCATGACAGGAAAAGTATTAAAAGAAAGGTGATAAGGCCTTAAATCGAGCAATGGGACTGTCCAGTAAAAAACGCAATGCTTAAAGAATTAAACAGCAATTTTAATAAGAAGTGGCATGCAATACGCCTGATATTAAGTGATCTTACTTGAACACCGGTTACCAAATTCAAATAATGGAAGTCCTACAAAAATTGATCACAGACACGTTGCTCCCCTGGAGAATAAGCGGGAACGACTATTGTATAAAACAAACAATACCTTCATACTGGAACACATCAGCGCCACTCTCCTGCTAAAAAATATTTATACATGTTAAAACATATAAGTGGTAATGGTAGGTACTTACCTACTCGGCTGAGGCCAGAAACCTTCCATCTTCAACTAATGTCATAGTTGGAGACAGGGAGGGCATAGAACATATGGTGTACGCCGCCTAAAGTTTTCAGAGCTAGAGCCTAGATACCTATGAACAGATACCACATAGACCATAGGTACCTACGGTCTGGTTGAAACTTTTGCCTTTTGCACTATTCCCTGAAAAACCAGTTTCGGTTGGTCACTACAAAACAGTTAATATGGTTTCAACCTCCGTCTCTAATGGTTTCGCCTCAATATGTCAAAACGATGTTTCTAAATCATAGCCATATTCATTTCAAATTAATTTGAACTTATGTAGCTTAGCCAACACTTAATAGGTACTTAATACATATCAGGCAATTATGTTTTACAAGAATACAAAATTATATTTGATACAAAATTGATCACAGATTCAATAAATAAAATGTTTTATTTCTTTAAATTTAATTCATATTATGGTTATTAGTTAGTTAACGTTTCTATGTAACTTAAGATATATTTTTTATTAATTTTACATTAAAATAAACAGCTACACTAAACATTTAGACTATTAATTTAAGCACTTTTCGTTTAAATTTATTAAGCAGAAAATTCGTAACTATGATTCCATGACCTTGGTCGCTTATTTATTATAAATCGCCTGAATTTTCACTACATTTCACAGTAAATATTCTTCGAAAGTTAATAATTAGGCCATAAATTATTTTTTCTATTTACTTTTTTGTACATTATGCAGTCCCAGTATTATAAAGCTGCGTGCTTCTGCCGCCCATAGATATCCGTAATCAACTGCAAATGTGACAAGGGTGCTGCCTAAAACCGACCAGATAATTCGGAATAATATAATTCTACCGTATCACACATGAATATCAAACCAGAACATAGAATTACACCTCTTTTGTAAGGCAGAAATAGAAGTGGCGGTCGTGCCGCCTAAATCGCAACACGTCGAAATCGACCACTTATAAAATTATATTCTTCTATGGTATCATTGATATTATAGCGTCTACTAAATAAATAAAACCTTAGGCCAATTCAAAACTTTCGTAAGAAATTTTACATCTTTTAAAACTTTAAACAGCATTAAGGCTAAATATTTTCTTTGGAAACATCATTTTAATTATCTATGATAGGTACCGATACTCTGCACAAATTTAATTTGCGTTTATAAAACTCCTATTAAGATTACTTAATAAAGTATTCATTTTGTACAAACGCTTATTAATTGTAGATACCTAAGTATCTGCTTCATATAACATATCGTGTGCCGCACGCTCCCGAAATATGCCGGCGTTTGGTTGCCACTAAGTACATTTTATACAGAAAACATTATAACTCCCATGATATTTATAACTATTAATATAAAGTAATTATATTATTAAACTATTCGCAAAACATGCGATATGTTCACAACTTTCCACCACACAAGACCACCTACAGTCCTATATAACAAAAAACCGCGGGAGGAGGTCCTCAAATCCATCGATAGGGCTTTTGGTCATTAACTATCATACAATCAAAATGTATTTAATTATCCCCTAGTATTTACAAGTAACGTGGGCTATGCAAGCACTGGCGGTTGCTAAAAGGAGTGAATTCAAATATAAAAACGATTACAGTTATTGGTGGAAAAGGCTCTCATTTAATTTAAATAACACCAATAAAAATATAATTACCTTCATTGCGAACGCCTACATGTGGTCAATAAAACCGGAACTATATAACGGAGTATAATCGGTCATATATACGAGTAGATAATAAAACCGGTCAAGAAAACCTTCTTTATATAAAAAAAAATATATTATTTTACTTTAAAAACGAAAT
>DWPG01000107.1:0-11743 GCA_018251495.1 Autochton cellus | reverse complement strand
ATTGTATTGTTTGGCCCCAATGTATTTTATCAAAATCTTATAATGATCTTTATGATATTATGTCTTATACAGTTTGTATTGTTTATTCAAGTGTTTATCAAATAATACACTATTTTGCTTCAATTTATTCTGCGATGAATTTAACTGATAAAATTGAGGACTTAGCTCATGCATGACTGTACAAATATACAATATAACAAAATCGTAAATGTATACATTATAAGTACGTAGCGTGAACATTGTGATAAGTAAATTGACACAGTAATTATAAAGTAGGTGCGAATAACATTACGACAAAAAAATACGATCCAGAGTTTAAGATAACATTTATTGATACATTTCAACGTCGTAAGTGCAGTACAAATTGTTCTAGAATGGTGCAGAATTATCCAAGCGGCCATTGGCCTAAATTAATTTAATGTAACTAAGAAAAATATAATGACGACGAATCATTTTCACGTTATCTATGTGTCCAACTTTATCGACGTTAACTAGATAGGAAATGACAAAATAAGAAGGGAAAGATACTTACAGTCGATTCTGAAAACTGTTGATAAATGTCTGTAGATTAGGAGTCATCTTGGATTATCCTTCAAGGCAAATGTAGGAATTGTAAAACTCTGCTAATAGTGTAATCCTAAAGAAATTTAACTTTTGTAGCTGTTGTACCAACAAAATTCTTGTTAGACTCGAGTACTTTAGTACGTGCGCAGTTATAAATGATGCAACTCACAACTGACGAACTGAAATAATGGACTGTGAAACACAGGAAACACTGATGATTTTTTTTTTTTAATTTTGACGTCACGTCAATCCAACAAAAGCACGTCATCCATCCAACTTACTTTTTATATATATGATGTGCATCGCAATGCATTTCATTCAGCCAAATAACCTTACTATTTTTAATATAATTTATGAGCACATTTTAAATGAAATTGTTCATTAATTTAAGGACACTAATTAAAAAAAACGCTTTTTCAAATCAATAATCTACAAGATACAGTGCTGTTTATTCCGTAGACTTCTCTATTATTCGTTATTCTAAGAAAAAAATCGAAGTCTATGGATATATTATCCTACTGACGTATGTCGTTCTGATCGTTCTTTGAGGTTATAAAAATGACACATGGTGTTATTTATTTAAACCTGTGTCTTTAAAGTTTATAAATAGTAATATTCATTCTAAAATTAATAAAAATGGGGAAAAAAACAAAAGTTGGAAAACAGCGGAAAGACAAATATTATCAATTAGCCAAGGAAACTGGTGAGTATGCTATAATAATATTATTTTTATATTTCATTTTTATACTACAAAATACGTGCCTTTTTATAAAATTTTCCCGTTTAAATTTATAGGTTATCGTTCAAGAGCAGCTTTTAAGCTTATCCAATTAAACAGGAAGTTCGGATTTTTACAAAAATCACGAGTATGTATCGATTTATGTGCCGCTCCGGGAGGATGGATGCAGGTGGCTCATCAGAACATGCCACTGTCGAGCGTCGTCATTGGTGTTGATCTCTTTCCGATCAAACCTATCCCTGGATGTATCAGCCTGACTGAAGACATTACCACTGAAAAATGTAAATCTGCGATAAAAAAAGAGATCAAGACATGGAAGGCCGACATCGTACTAAACGATGGAGCTCCGAACGTCGGTTTGAATTGGATTCATGATGCGTATCAACAAGCGTGCCTCACACTGAGTGCCATGAAATTAGCCTCTAATTTTCTAAGAGAGGGAGGTTGGTTCATAACAAAGGTATTCAGGAGTAAAGACTACCATGCTCTGTTGTGGGTTCTAAAACAATTCTTCAAAAAAGTACACGCTACTAAACCTCAAGCATCTCGTAACGAGTCATCTGAAATATTTGTGGTTTGTCAAGGTTATGTTGCACCTGATAGCATAGACCCAAAATTACTTGATCCAAAGTATGTATTTGAAGATTTGGAAATAGTTAAAAAGCAGCACCATAATCTACTGCATCCAGAGAAGCAGAAAAAAGCTAAAGCTGAGGGGTACAAAGAGAATGATTACACAACTCATCATAAGGTGCTGTTGTCACAGTTCATGGAGTCATCAGAACATATAGATCTTCTTCAAGGGTGTTCTCAGGTAATATTAAAACTCATTTAATCTTATTTCTTCTAATAACCATAGGACAATTGAATTAAAATATTAAAATGAGCTTTTTTTACCTACATACTAATTAAGATTAACAACCAATGGTGGATCCTTGGAGGCCTAAGGGACTCAAGCTCCGCCAAAATAGGACATCTACCATAAAGAACAACTCTAATATAAGTCAACAATGTTTTTTTTAAGTCTGTTTAGTAATTATTTTCTATTGTTTACATTGGAAAGAAAACAAAAACTCCATTCATAGTTAATTAAGTTTGCTTTTGTACTTTATACAATGATAAATAAATATTCTGTTTTTAAACATTTTTAAGGAGTAACAACATTTTACGTTAGAGAGTGGGTGAGCGGGGGAATTGTGAACATTTTACATTAGAGAGTGGATGAGTGGGGGAACTGTGAACATTTTATGTTAGAGTGGGTGAGCGGAGGAAATGTGAATGGTATTTTTGTAATCAATTTTGTTTTTACCCGATTGCGTCAGTAGGAGGGTGATGTTTATTGATTTATTTTAACTGTATTTAAAAATAAAAACAGTGTAAAAATCATATAATTTATACTTTGTTTCGATGTTATACCTATATTATTGAACTTTTAAGGGATAGAAGTTCCTTAAAATTTGAAATTTCATTCTTGTAGCTCCAAAACCAAACTCTATTAGGTAAAACTATTTTTTCTTTTATTAGTTAGACACCCAGACACCCAGACACAAAATTCATGTTGACTTATGTAATTATTACAATGTTTTGTGCAATGAACATATATTTTTTTTATATTTACAGATTGAATTTGATGACAAATCTATTGAAAATCATCCTAAAACAACTGCTGAGATTAAGGAATGTTGCAAAGATATTAAAGTTTTGGGCAGAAAGGATCTAAAGGCATTATTAAGTTGGTTGAAGCAAATGAAAGAATGGAAAGATTCCCTTACTAGTACAGAGGTAAGAAAATTAAGATGTATTTAGATACTATTGAAATATACTTAATTTGCAGTGCTATGCTATGTGTATGTAATTAAAATTATTACAAGGAAGAAAATCTAATTTGCAGGTAAAAGAAAAAGATAGCCCACAAAAAGATGAGGAAGACAAAGATGATGCAACAGAGGGAGATGATGTTGATACTGAAATAGCAGAGTTGCAAGTAAGTTACATATTGATTTTTAAGCTAAGTAAGCCTTTTTTATAAACTTATTAAGGGCTTTCTTAATTTGTTGGCCATAAGGACATGTTCGCTTTTGCGACTGGATGGGATATTTTTAATGAGGTTATCTAATTAAAAGTGTACCTAGTCTGTGATCAACGTTTAAGACTTAAGCTATTTGGGAAGATTTTAAATATTCAAGACATACTTTTAACCATGAAACATAAATTTAATTTATGAAATTAATCATCCACAATCCTTATAGACTAAAGAGAAGAAAGAATCCTTAACATTTCTGATTTCTTATTTTATAGGATGAAGAAAGAAGACAGTCAAAAAGAAAAAGGAAACAGTTGAATAAACAACGACAGAAGTTAGCTGAGAAGATGAATCTAAAAATGGTATTGAAGGGTGATGGTGGACCAATCTTGGAAAGCAATGACATGTTTAGACTCTCTGACATTAAAAATACTCAGGTTGGTATATTTTTATTGAATTGTAGCTATATAATATAATTGTAGGTATATGGTAAGAAATGTTCCCTTCCCTGTCTATCTTCCATTGACTGACTCTGGGGATTTTTCTTTCATCAAAACTAGAAAGGTACATAAATCATTATATTATTATAAGTAAAATTATAAGTAAAATTACTATTCTTATGTTTAAAGGAACTGGAGCGAATTATTGACCAACAACCAGATATTGTGGCAGATCAAAGTGATGAATCTGATGATGAGATAAAAGTAAAACCAAAATATATGAAATATGATGTGGAGAATACGAAGTTGGATTCATCAGGCTCGTACTATAAGGATTCTGACAGTGAACTTGAAATGGAAAGTGATTCTGAAGGTGAACAGGACAAGGAAACGTTAGGTAAGCACATGTGGAAAATTATAATGCCTCCTACCCAATCTAGCGGCACAGCCCCGTCAGCATGTGCCGCAGAAAGCCACAAAGCTGCATAATATCATTTCAGTTGTGACAGTCGCTCGTCGTGTGCACTGGGTGATTGGTTGATGGGGGATATCGTCGAAATCACGTAACCAATGAGCGTAAGACACTATCACGTGAATGCTGGAAGCGAATTGACTTTACACCCTGCCGGCCTATCCGCCGGCACTCATGCCGTCCGCATTATGTGTAGGAGTCTAAGTATTATGAATGTCTTCAGTATATAGTTAATTACTTTCCTACAAAAAAAAATTTTTCTTACAGCTAGGGAAGAGCAACTTCTCATAAGTTTAAGAATCTCATAACTTTAACTACTCAATTTTTTTAACTACTGTTAAACTAGTAATTTAGAGAGTAAATTTGTGTGGTAGTGGACACATACTTATCTGGGGCAACTTAGTCCTCAGGGGTATTAATGCATCTGTAATTGATCACAGATGTCTATGTAGTGGCCACTTACCATCAGGCAGAGTGCATGCTCGTATGCCACCTATATAATATAAAAAGTACCTACTTTCAAGAATTTTATCAAAATTATGTCTAAATTGGTACATTGGCATTGCTATAAATAATGTGACTATCAGTAAGGTGAAAGTCTCAGTAAAAATTAATGATAATGTCAACTATATTTTTTTCAGTGTTCTTGCATGTGTTATAATGAATTCCTCAAAAGGTTTTTAATCAGAAAAAATCTTAAACTCAAATGGAGTTGCTGTTGATGAACTGTTTACACAATATAATATTATGTATATTGCATATAGTGTAGGTTGCATGGCAAAAATAATAAATATAATCAATGTTATTTCTTTTTCAGCATTCTCCGATTCTGATAATGAATCTAAGAAAAGAGACAAAATAACTAAATTAAATACACTAAGAAACAGCATGGTAAAGAGTGCACCAACTATCCCTAAAGACAATCCTCTGCTAACAGACCTGGACAATACCGACCCTGTAACAAAACGCTCAATGAAAGCTGATTTATGGTTCCAGAAGGACAGTTTTAAGGATATTGATGAGGAAGACGATGAAGGCGTAGATTTAGATAAGTTGGCTGAAACTTTCAGGGAAAAGGGTTTGTATAAAAATATGTACCTATACTTAATATTAAACTGTTAGATCTATATTTGAAAATTTTCACAGCTGGCCATCTCTGACTGGTTTTGCACTTTCAGAATCCAGCTATTCTCTGTTGTTTTATTCCGTTTTGTCGGCCACCACTTCTACTATATTTTCTGTATTATCAGTATGGTGTTACTTTGTGTTTTAAGTACCATTTTAGTATTTTTTAAGAACATGGTTCATTTCTAGGCTTGAAAGTATTGAGACATAACGTGTTTTTAATTTAATATTAATATATATTTTAGGTAAGGTAGTTAAAGGCGCTGAAGACGATACATTTGAAAATAAAAATATGGGTGTGAAAAGAAAGCAGAGTGATCTAGACGATTCTGACGACGACTCGTCGGACAGCGATTATGACGTTGAAGAAACTGTTGCGCCCACGGCGGGAAGTACTGGCGCTAAAAGTAGCAAAAAGGACGGATTTGAAGTGGTATCTCAGGACCCAGGTAAAGATCTCTTATATCACAAGTATCTAAACGAATATGATACTCGTCCAATATTACAATAAAAACTTAACATAAGGATATTAAGCCATGGATATTTTTATAACGCACGATTTATTTTTTTCAATTACAGAACTAAAAAGGTTAAAGAAGTCTATAAAAATGGACGCTGAAACACTAGCATTAGGAACAATGATAGCCACGTCAAAGAAGTTTAAAAGAGATTTGATTGATGATGCTTGGAATCGTTACGCTTTTAATGATAAAAATCTACCCGACTGGTTTGTGGAAGATGAAAATAAACACATGAAAAAAGATGTGGCGGTTCCAGAAGTAAGTAATATAGAATAATATCTTTACGCGTATACTGTATACATTTGATTAACACCGAATTTTTACAATAAATTATACTTATAATCATAATTAAAATATTGATATGTGTTTTTTTACAGAAATACACTGATGAGTACAAGAACAGGTTGCAAGAAATTAATGCGAGGCCGATAAAGAAAGTAGTAGAAGCCAAAGCAAGAAAGAAGAAACGTATGATCAAGAAAATGGAACGCGCAAAGAAGAAGGTCGAAGCGGTTATGGAAAACGCAGACATGTCGGAGAGAGAGAAAGCGCAGCAGGTTAGACAGCTATACAAGAAAGCTCAAACTGATGGCAAAAAGAAAGTTACTTATGTGGTAGCCAAGAAGCATACTAGTGCTAAACGTATAAAGCGACCTGCCGGTGTCAAGGGACACTACAAGGTGGTGGACCCGCGCATGAAGAAAGACCTTAGAGCACAGAAGGCTAAGGAAAAAACAAAGGGTCGCGGCAAGAAGAGCAAGCCGAATAAAGTAAAGCAAAACAAAGGATCTAAAAAGAAGGGTGGCAAGGCTAAATAATTTTAGCGTATTGTTCGGAACTTTATTAAATATGTCTATAAGAATATTACATTTCTTAAATTATTATTTCACTTTCATTTATTTCAATTTATATTTTTGACATTTTCGAATATTTATCGCCTGACATAGTTTTAGTATGTAGAAATAAGAAACATAGTCTAGAGTCGCAGAGATATTAAATATTAGAGTGGTATATACTTGGTGGTATGTCATTAATAACTATTTAAAAATGTCTTAGGCTTAGCATTATACTACCTAGACATACATAATGTATTCAGTCTTATTATAAAAGTAACATTTTTCCGAGCGGGTTCAGGGTCGGCGGTATTTGAGTCCGTGTGCGTCAGCGCTTCGCCGCCCGAGTTCAGGGACAGCCGCGCCATAAATGATATCACTTCGCCCCGCGACCTTGGTGTCTTATTCTGATTCGCTCCAACTACGCCGTCTGCCTACTAAAATAAATCAAGTCTTTGTCCCAGCACAATAAAAAAAATAGGTACTTAGGTACCTGATTTCCAATTTAATTTTTATTCTAATTTTAGCTCCGTGTAAAACGCGAACTTGATTGTAGATTATTTGAGGGCTTACTTTGCGCCATTATTGAAATACTAATTAGAATTGTTTTGTTCTGGATTGAAAGCTTGTTTTTTTTTATATAAGATTAAAGTTGTGATGTAGCAAATGGGCGTGCAGTCCACTTGATGGTAATACTGGTCACTGCCGTCCATGGACATCGGCAATTAACGCCGTATAAATGCGTTGCCATTCCTGAGGATTAATATGTTCGCCGATTAAGAAAGTCAGCCGATAGTGTAGCAGTTATACATATTATTATGAAATGATCCAAGGTGCTACTCAGGGTCTAACGAGAGGTTGGTTAGAGGTGACCATTTATCTTCAGGTGGGAAATACACTGCGAGTTAGCCGCTTCGATATTATAAAAAAAATATATAATTAAAAGTTGAGATATAAGATCATTCAAGTATGGGCATTAACCCTAATTTAGTAAATATTTGCATATCATTTTGTTCGCTCGAAGAACGAGGTTTTCATCTTTTTCCCTGTGTCGAATCCTTTATTTATATTTTAGACAGTTCTTCGTAAGGATGTTTGCTTATTCCTTGAACATACGCATTTTCCCTTCTATTATTTCCTGCCGTAAATAATGACTCTTTGTTATCGTTATCTGTGATGTGAGTTCTATACTTTTGTAACAGAGTTATGTATAGCGTTTGAGGTACCATCGTCAAATTTCAATGACATTGCGTAACACTAATAAATTCGATGGGGTTCCTGTGCTTCAATTAAATTATAGGACATCAATTTAACAACGTTTTCTGACTAGGAACGAAAGTAAATGTTCAAATACCTAATATTTTTGTACTTCACTCGAACCTAGTTACCAAAAACAATTGATGTAGGCGTATGTCTACGTTTATACTAGTGCTTAAAGCCTGAATCTGCTGATAGCTTACTTTATAACTATAATATACTATAATTTATAACTTCAATGTTGTTTTCGATTTCTTTTTTAATTTACCAAGACTGAAGTAACAAAAGAGCATGTGGTTTACCTGATGATGAGTGATAAATGCCGCCCATGGGCATCTGTAACCAACTCTATGTATGTAGGATAGGGGTTCTATCTGAAGCCTAAGAAGTAAGATAGTCGGATCATATGTAAATCAGCTGCCAGGTGCCAAACGTTGCGGATCACAGCGCGCTCAACTCTGTAATAGAGGCCGATCTCTCGTTTCCAACCGTGGTTCGCGCCATGGTCGAAAGTGACAGGTCGGGCAGGCGGTGCAGTCCTGCGAAAGAGTGATGCTCGCGAAGGCAGCGGCGGAAAGGGCCAGGGAGGACGATGCATTTACCCAGCCGTTTCGTCGCAGGCGCACAGGACGCCGGAGAGCGGCTTTCGCTGAAAGCCACTCTTTCCCAGTCCATGGAGGCGGATTCGGGGGAATCCAACTCCAAGATGTCGTGTGTGCGTTCTGCACCTTCAGCTCTTGAAGGACATGAATGATATGGACGTTAACATCAGCGCCGGCCGACGTTGCCGGGTCGCGAATGTAATACTAACGCTTTCTTTTGATCTGGAACCGAGGGTCCACAGGAACGAGTTTTAGTCGGTCCGACATACCCCTTCTGCTACCCCGAGCGGAATGGGATACGTGAGGATTTCTCCGCGTTAAAAAAATAGATACTGGTTCTACCACCTTTCTTGAACGTATTAATTTTACGTTCAACTGGGACAAAAGCGAGAAGCTTGTTAGCTATAGGACTTAAATTGATTGCCTAAATGTACCTAGCGCCTAGTCATATTCTACGAAAGCTAGTGCGTCAATGGAGTCACCTTTGCGAATAAAATCGGTAACGTTTTATCAACACAGAAATAGCCGGAGAGCATCATAAGTCGTACCGATGGTGGTGTGGGCGATGTGGGCGGCGGGTGCGCTATATCGAGCGCGCGATCACGGCCAAGGCCAAGCGCTCCGCCTGCCGCACTCGCCGCACCGATAACCTATCAGAGTGATACCTGTTAGCTCTGGTATCGGCACCATATTAGGATATCCGGGTTCGATTCTCGGCTGAGCATACCTTAAATTATGAAAATTCTAAATCTCTTCGGTCTGGTTGCTTCCTGTTTGTACTTAAATTAAATTTATCATTTTTATGTAGGTAAACTCTGCTTGTATCACTGGTTTATGTGCGGCCTTAATGACAGGAAAATTTAGTGTAAGACCATAAAATTACTGTTTTTGTTAATTACGTATAACGCGCGAATCCTTGGGCTTCATGTATCTAACAAGTTACTTTATTGTACCTATAATCTAATATGTACCTACTGTTTGCTTAGTAGGTACGGTTGCATCTTGTTTGCAGATTGTTGCAACATGAGACGCTCATACCCCAAACCTTTCAAGAAATTTAATTACGAGTATTTATTGCGTAATTAAATCTATTTTACGACCTTGTCGGTATAGCAATGTTTTTATTAGTATTGCCGAATTTACTTTACCTTTACTACTAACGTAGTGGGAAAATTGTAAGCCTGTGAATATGAAGGTATATTTATTAAATACATACCTATTTAATTACGTATAATGCTATGTATGCTACCCTAATTCCAATCGAAGAGTTTAAGGGAACTGCTAGTATCGGGAATCATTTGTAAGATACTCGGAAAGAGTTTCAGTGACAGTATATATTTTAGTTTTTTAGTTTACCATGTGCTATAGTTAAGATTTCATTAGAACAGGGATCTGCTACGATGAGTCGCTATAATAAAACAAAGATACTACAATACGTTGCGGTTATGTTTATGAGCCGCTTTCAGATAAAATCGCACTAGCGTCTTGTAGAAAAATTGCGTTTGATTTCCGCGGTACAGCGTAATTTGCTTCATATCTATTTTCAGAGCTATGTGAATATTTCTTTCCTCTCTGTGATAGTGAACAGGTTACTTTGGTGGTGTATTGCGGTTAGTGTCCATCCGGTCCAACTATGTCTAAGTTTAATCAGCACAAAAATTGAGACTAATAATTTAAAAATGCCATTTGATTATTAGAATTTAAGTATGTATTATGGTTTTTTGTCTGTCTATAATATTTCTTTGGGAATGTAGAATTGTATATCTATCTACATATTACATAAAAGTGAAGTGTGAGAAAATTTTCGTAGTTTTGGCAATTTATCCCCTATCTGTCCTTTGTTTTGTCGGTCTTGAATAACACCATTCCCTATCTTCCCGTAGCTGTTGTAAGTGGCGACAAAAGGATAAAATTCAGGAGATAGGCAGCAGCGCCTTCTTGTGTAACATCAAGATCCACTGCGGTCACCAAAACGTATTGGTCTAAGATCCGAAGCCCGAAGTGTGGAATTTATATTTTTTCATTCTGTTACTGCGCTATTGCATAGTGTCGCTTATAAGGATGAAATTGTGCAAAGTAATGATAGATGTTAAACTTAAGGAAAAGGGCAATTTTTAAGAAAACGCAAATTTTCCCATATATTTTAATATATCATTTTTTAAACGTTAATTAGTCATAACCTAACCAGGATTGTTAGTCACCCACTCAGGATATATTATTTGACATACTAACTTTTATATAATAAAGGTCTCATCCATTAAACGGATGGGTGGTCGACCCTCTCTTCGGATCTTAGGATACAGTTTTTATATAAGTGACCCAAAAAAAAAAAATTAGAAATTCTATCATACTAATGATAGAATATTTGCATAAAATTTGAAGTTAAAAAACTGTTATCAATTGATACAACGTATGTCTTACAAATCAAACCAGCTATCATTGCTTAACGAATGACACAGCTGCGTAAATAACTTTTATAAATGTTTCCGTGCACTTATTGGATAATTTTGGACAAATTACGATACATATTACTTCATATGTAGTATATATGAATAATTTAATATTATTCATACTTTATCCAAGCCATAATGAATAATTGAATATTATTCATACTTTATCCAAGTTTTCATCGCTTCGTGGTTAGTGCTGGGGGCTTCGCTGTTAGATTACTACTTGTTAACAATAGTTTGAAGGCGGTAGAATCATTTGTGGTTCGTCTCCGGCGACGCCACTACCACACTTGTTTTTGTCTTGTAATAACAGTGTTAAGTGCTGCTGTGTTCTGGTTAGAAGGGCGTGGTAGGGAAGGCATACTTTTCCAAAGCGTTCCAACTTAGTCCTTAATGGTACTAATGGTAATGGTAATGGTAATGGTCGAACTCAAGTAGGACTCAAATCTTATCTGGGGTTGATTACAGATGTCCATGGGTGGTAGTCGTCACTTACTATCTGGTGGACTACGTGCTCCTGTGTTACAGTTTGGAGGGTGATGTTAGAGAGACACTTATACGATAAAATTTATTATCTGGATTCATGCTTAGTGGCCACTTACCAACAGGTGGACAAGTATACTTGTTAGCTCTACTGTAATAACCACCCACTAAACAGTGGGGGATGGTTATTATCTCTTACACTTGTTCATTATGGTACAATATTTTAATTAATAT
>DWPG01000106.1:0-11771 GCA_018251495.1 Autochton cellus | reverse complement strand
AAGATTTTCAGATAATTTTTCAGTAAACCCACTTTCAATGTGATAATTTTTGGTAGTAATTTTATTCGTGGTTGAAGAAAGTTGTATTTTATTCGTTAACGCTGACGTAAAAGGACCTCCAATAGATTGGTCTACAGTTTCCTCAGTAAAGTTGGTATTCACTGTATTACTGACTACCACATCTACTTTATTTTCTAAATTAGTATTAACATTATTGTTTTCTATTATATTTTCTGTACGTCCAGCTATATTTTGTAGGTTTAAGGTAGTAAATCTATTTCTAGTCGAAACTTCAATCTCATCAGTTGACGCTTGTGTTGATGATTCCATAACAAAATAGCCTACGGTTTCCTTATCAAGCGGAGTATATGATACATCACTGATATCTGCTTTACTTTTGGTATTACTATTATTGTTAGTGGAGATAATTTTCCGTGTACTTTTAGTTATAATATGCGGATTTATAGCAGCAATGATGTTACTAGGAGACACTTTAATTGTATCCATTGAAGCTGATGTTGATGAGCTTATATCAAAATGAGCTTTGGTTTCTTTAGAAGGTTTGATATATACGGTATCCCTGACGATCGTATCTAATTTATTAGTCGGAATTATTTTCTGGGTACTTTCAGTTGAAACATGTGGATTTATAATTGCAATGATATTACTAGCAGCAAATTTCATTTCATCCGTTGATGCTGGTATTGATGGACCTGCAGTTTCGTTTTCAAATGGGGCATTCATTGCATCACTAATATTCGTAGTATTTTCAAAATTATTATTATATTCAGATGCACTTCCTGTATTTCTAATTGCCAGTGGAGGATTTATGGTAGTTATTTTGTTACTAATAGAAATTTTCACTTTATTTGCTGAAGCTGGTGTTGATGAATTCAAAACCGAATGAACCATAGTTTCCTGAGCAGGTTGAGTACTCACCGTGTCAGTGATCATCGCCTCAACTTTATTTTCAAATCTATTGTTGTATTTAAATTTTTTTTTTGTATTTCCAGCATCTATTGGCAGATTCATAGTAGTCATTATTTTATTAGCTGAGACTTTAAAGTTGTCCGTTGAATCGAATGCATTTGGAACAGAACGAGCTGTTGTTTCCTGAGCTGATATGATACCCTCCATGTCACTGACTACTTCTACTTTATTTTCAAAATTATTTTTCTTTCCAATTTTTTTTTCTATATTTCCTGGAACAGTTTGCGGTGTCATAGTAGTAAATTTTTTATCAGCCGAGGTTTCAATCTTATCCGTAGAAGCTAGCGTTGATGAACTCAAACCAGAATGGGCTTTAGTTTTATTAGTATTCACTGTGTCAGTGATTACCACATTTTCTTTGTTTTCAATATTACTAATGTTATTTTGGTTTTTCAATGTTGACGTTGATTGACTTTCTGTAACCGTTCGTGGATTAATGATAGGGTATTTAATACTAGTCGAAATTTTACTTTCATCTCTTGTTGTCTGTATTAATGGACCTAAAAAAGAATTACCTATAATTTCCTTAGCTAGCTGAGTATTCACCATATCACCAGCTATCATATCTTCATTATTTTCAAAACTTCTATTCTTGTATTGAACTATGTTTCCTATATTTACATTTACCATTTGTGAATTCATGGTTGCTTTGTTAGTAGCTGAAACTTTAGCCCTTGAAGTTGGTATTGGTGAACTGAAAACAGAATGAGCTAAAATTTGTTCGGCCGGTTGTATATTTACTGAGTCAATGATTACCAAGTCAACATTTTTTGCAAAATTATAATTGTTTTCAAATATTTTTTCTGTACTTCCAGCAACGGTTTGCGGATTCATAGTAGACATCTTGTTATTAGTCGAGTCATCAACATTATCTGTAAAAGCTAGCTTTGATGAACTCAAAACAGAATAAGATATACTTGTAGGAGGAGCACTCACCGTATTAGTCATTACTAAGTCTACTTTATTTTCAAAATTATAATTGTTTTCAAATATTTTGTCTGTACTTCCAGCAGCCGTTTGTGGATTCATAGTAGTTATTTTGTTATTAATAAGGACTTCAACATTATCCGTAGAAGCTGGCGTTGATGAACTCATAACAGAATGAGCCATAGTTGCAGTAGCAGGTTGGGTATTCACCGTGTCACTGACTACCACCTCTACTGTATTGTGAAAACTATTATTGTTTTCAAATATTTTTTCTGTATTTAAATCTTTGGTTTGTGGATTTATATTAATTATTTTATTACTAGCTGAAGCTTTAATTTCCTCCGTTGACGCTGTTGTGTATGAATCCAAAATAGAATTAGCTGTAGCTTCTCGAGCAAGTTGGGTACTCATTTTATCTCTGTGATATGTTACCTGTGATATGTTCACTGCGCTTTCAATTGCGATTCGTGGATTCATTGTAGTTAAGATATCACTTTCAGTCGGTGTTCTTGAAGCTACAATATCTTCAGTAACTTTAATACTCACTGTATCATCCTTTACCACATATTCTTTTTTTCTATTATCATTATTATTTTCAAATATTTTCTCTGCGTTTTCAGGTGCAACTAGTGCATTTATGGTAGGATCGATGATACTAGCAGAAAGTTTAGTTTTGTTAACTAAAATTGTTTTTAATGACTCTCCTTGAGTATTCACTGTACGATTACTTATATACGACACATTCGTATTCTCATCGTGAATGTTTGAGCTATGAAAAGTAGCTCGAGTAGTTTCTAATACAACTTGCGTTTTCTGTTTATCGTCTGTGAATCTTTCGTATTTTAGTCCTTCGTTATTTATATTGTCGGACGTTTGAACTGTAGGAAATATTTCAGTTACTATATTAGACTCCGGACGGGTGCTTATTCCTATTACATCCGACTTGTTACTTATATTATATATGTCGGGTTGAATTTCTAAACGTTCTGTTCCGGAATTTACCGTACTTCTGTTTGTATTTTTATCACTTAATATTTCTTTATTAGCCAAAATTATTTTTACGTCAGATTTTGGTCTATTTAACATTTCTATATTAATAGGTTGTGGTTGTTGTGGGAATATTTTATTTTTTGTTGTTGCATATTGATATTTAAAAGTATCGTTTAATGATGGAGTTGAATTGTTACCTGTAATATTTATATTCGTTGTATCAAGTTCAAAAATTATGTTATCCATAGTAAAATTTTCACTGTTATTATCTGTTTTCACAAATGTTAAATTTTGGGATAAAAATGCATCCTTGTCAGTAATGCTACTCGAAGTAATTAATGTATCTGGTACAATAGTAACAATGTTAGTTACATTCGCGAGATTGTTATCGTCGGTTGATGATACAAGCGTATTAGGCATTTCTGTACTTGAAGAATACAAATCATTCATCACGATCCCGTTTGGAGTGACTTGATTCTGTATTGGAAGCAATTCATTTATTTTCATCGTATTTGTAGATGTATCGATATCTTCCATATGTACTTTATTTATTTGAACACCACTCGATACTGCGGTAGGTAAGGAAGATTCATTATTTTTAGAAACAAAAGGATCCGCCGTGATGTTTTCATTTGGTATATATGTTATTAATGTTAATGATGATGATGATGTACTTTCCTTAAAAGATTTTTCCTTAGCCATTTGATCCAGGGATAGAAGATATTTATCAGCATTTGTTATATCGCTAAACGTCAGCGTAGCTTCTGTTGTCACTTCCTTTATAACTTTAATTTCGGCAATTTGACCCACTTTTGGCATTTCGATAATTCTTGTCGGTTCTGCTATATAATTTCCATTATATAAAACTGTTGTGTTATTCTTACTAACATTCATTTCGTCTGTTAATAATTCATAAACATCAGTAGGCAAACTCATTTCTATAGGCGTTTGAGGTTTTATGGAAAGAGTATCATTAATATCAGCATTGCTAGAAAGGCGTGGCTTCTCTGGTTTCTTTTTAATTTCAACTGATATAACGTGATCAAATGGTGGGTTTTCATTGTCTAAGTATGGTTCAGAAATTGATGTGTTAATTTTAATAACTAAATTTCCTGTACTCGACAATGTTTTACCTTCTAGCCTAGTCAACACTTGTGAATCTTCCAAGTGTAACATTGTATCAGACTTATCACTTGAATTGGCTTTTTCTATATGTTCATTTTTTATAGTATTCAATTCTGGCTTACTACTCACTGTGGTGCTTTTCATCGTATTAAATTTAGATACTGTTGGAATAATTTGATTGAAACTAGACTTTTCAGTATTTGTTAAACCATAAGGGTTTGCATTATTTTTTGACTCTGTAACTTTATAGCTGAGCATAGGTTCTGTAGTATTTTCCGTTATTAATTCTTTTGAAGTTTCGTAATTTATGGGCGAACTAAAATTAGTCAATTCAGGTGTTTGTGTCAAATTATTATTATTAACTAATAATGGTAATTCCTTAACTGTGTTAAATAGTTGAAAATCTTCTAGAAGGCTAGTTTTACTATCTGTTTGTTCCTGTATCAAATGTGTCGTCATTACTTTCATAGTAGTGCTAGGTGCCTCCGACGACACTTTTGTGGTATTCTTAGTTGATTGCGCCGTGGTAATTGAATCAGGTATTGTTAATGTAACTCCCAGTGATGTTTTGTATTTTACTTCATCTTGCAGCAATTTAAAATTATTGTCTTTCATACTACTATACAATAGCGTAGTGCCTTCTGTAGTTTCTTTTGCAACTGTATTATGCTCTATAGACTGGATTCGTGACTTCAAATTAGAAAATGATGGTATAGTTGTTACGGGAGTTCCAGTTGTATTTTCATTAGTTATTGAAAATGAATTTGGAGTTGTATCTTTCGGTATAACATTACCTTGCGTCAACAGAACACTTTTTTCTGTGGCATAATCAGAAGAAAATGATATTTCTGTTCTTTGTTCAGTTAAATTTAACAGAGTTGTTGATATTTGATTTTCCGTTCTTGTAATACTAGAATCATAATCATCTATTAGTGTTAGATTGACATCTTCAGATAAGATTGTGTTCATAGTAGTTAAATCCTTCGGTAACAACTTTGTAGTACCGTTACTACTAGAGTTCCGAATTGCTTTAGATGTTGTCTCCTTAAATATGATATTTCCATTATTCAAATAATCAGTTGTTGTTAAGGTGATTAAGTCCGGTATAGCGTTTATTGTTGGAATGTTATAATTATAAGAATGAGGATCATCTTGAGAGTTCAAGGTTGTCAATGGATTTGTACTAGTTTCTTTCGTAGTTTCGTTATGTAATAATGTATCCGCGGATTTCAAGTAAAGTGTTTCGTTTTTATTTAAAGCTTTATCGGCGTTTATTGCTATATTATGCAAAATATTTGTTTCGTTCGTAATATTAATTGTCGTATTCGCTTCGTTCGATTTTTCAGATTTCGAAAATAACGGTAAAATAGAAACTTTCTGAAATTTACCTTTCGATATTTTTAATGTTCCGAGTGGTTCACTTGCATGGACGGGATTTGTTTTAGAAGACGTTGTTAATTCATTTTCCGTTACATATGGCTCGGTCGTGGTTAAAATTAGGTCACTTGTTGCACTTGGAGGTTTTATGTATGTATCTGTTGCAATATCAGACTGTGTATTAACATATTCGCTTAATCTCGTTGTAGCATGTGGAATAGTTTCAAGCTTAATAATTTCCTCACCTTGTCGAATTATCGACTGCGTGGTGGTTGGGGCTTGATATTCGCATTCAAAATAATTAGATGCACGGCACACCGTTGGCGATGGACATTGAATCGTGAAATCATCAACTGTTTTCGAAATTCCAGAGCCTAGATCCACACATATCATGAAATGTGTCGAATTAACGCAATGAAAGGGTTTTCCGCCACAGTCAATATTCGTTGTCGAGACTATCCGAAAATATACAAGCATCTGCAATGTAATTAAAGCCTCTTTATCATTCTTAAATCTGCTCCTTAATTTTAAAAAAATATTTAATAATTAAGACGTAACATTTAATTAATTATTTCGTTGTTCCCAAACACAAGCTAATTATTATAAGACACTTAGCCTACACAGTACCTATTAAAAAAATACATCCGCGAAAGTTAAAAAAATAACTTACCACAATAAATGATAGTAAATGGCATATTTGTTTATTTTTAGAAGCCATAGCCACATTTCCATTTGTATTTGTATTTATAAATTACAACAACCACTTAAATAGGTCATACGTCAATGTTCCTGCACAGCTTTATCACGAGTAGTATGCTCCCACAAATTTCAGTTAATTTCAACTGGCACATGAGTGTTTTGTTAGCATAGACGCCTCATATTTACAATACACATTGCCATAAGAGTAGATTAGAACGACATTAAACAAATACAGTTGACACCATATTTCCTGCGGACTCACTTGTTTTTCAGTGAAACTTACGGATACAAATAGAAATAGGTACTTGTTTGCTCTGCCTCTAGTAAGAAAAACCGTTGTTTTAAACTCACCAGAGTTATGTGTAAACTAAATATATCATCCATACTAATACTGATGACCTTTATATTGTTACAATTGTTTTTTTATACATATTTGAAAGCCCTAAAATTCATGTGTTTACCATATCATTGAGAAAATATGTGATTGTAGGTATTTAAAGTATGAAAACTCCTACTATCTTTTCTAAACATTGACCTACAATTGCGTAGTTAAAACATACGTAGCAAATAAAATGTAATGATGGCTTGCCATCCATGAGTAAACGATACTGTGATGATAAAATTACGTTTCTGAAAGCCATGTCCATTTCTTTTTGTATACTTATGTTATAATTCTTATTAATGTTAATCTCTAAGATTAACGTATATCTTGATCGATGTGACTATGATTGAACTCTTTCCAATGATTTTCATTTTTATCAGAAACCTCAATAACCGTTTTAAAATATCAGGCTTATACGAACAGGAAACATTAACACATTTGGTTTACAGAAACGAGGACTTGACACCCTCTGACAAATAGGTTGTAGCAATAGTACCGCGATACCGCCCCAGTCTTATCACAAATATCGGGAACATATTCATTTATAATTTCAACTTTACTACTAACATTGACACGTAATTTGTTATATTACATTTCTACTACACAAATTCTCAGTATATCAGATGCTGTGATTATGACTGTCGGAATTAAGAGTTTAATACAATAATCCACATAAACTTACGATAATGTTGATCTGAAATCGAGAAAATAGAGCGCACAGGCTTTAGTGGCCAGATGAATTTGCAACGGACGCCTTAACGATGGACTTTTATAAATATTTAATAAACCTGAATAAATATAAAAACACAATAAGCATTTTGAATTAAAAATAAATAATACTTCATTTGTTTATAAAAATATAATTTATTTAACGTATTTGTTCAACAAAAAATGTTAAGTTATTAAGTAAAGTATGTTCAATATCACAATCGCAAATGTAGCACTCATTTAAATGTTTATACGTGCGTAACAATACAAGTCTATTATATAGTTGAATGTAAGTGCACACTACATTATACCTTACGAATAAATGAGAAATACTCTATAATACAGTAAAGCGAACTAATGAAACTTAGAGTAACCAATTTCTACCGAGCCTAAGAGATCGCACTTTAGTCGTATAAATAGAAACAGCAGCAATTATAATCCATACAAGTGCTACTACTGACAAGGTAACCCCCATAATTAACATTAAATATTGTAGCCCGCCTTCTCGCGTTGAGAAAAATGATAGTCCAGTAACGAATAGAACTAACAAGGCCCCTGAGAGTATTTCGAGTGGGCTGTGGATTTTTGGCCATTTCCGTGCGCCAATGAAGTCTTGCACGGCAGTCTCGCAACATGAGGAAACTGCGCCGTACCCAAGTCCAGCCACAACACATCCTATTGAAAGTAAATCGTGATCGTTGGCTTCTCCTAACACTGAAAAATGAAATAAAGGTTAGTTATTAGAAATGATGATACGTTATATTGTAAGCAGTTTTGCCTACTTTTTAATATAGGTTATAACTATCTATGATTCCTGTGTGCCTTATAACAGCAGTGTTGTGTCCTTGCTGGATTAATATCATAAGACAGAAATACACAAAGCGTTAAAATTTAGTCCTCACGGGTACCACGCATCTGTAGCCGACTGCCGATTTGAAGCGCATTAAAGACGTTCATAGACAGCAGTGAACACTTGCCGGTAGATGTACTGTATGGACCAATTTAGTACCTACTTCAATTGTATAAAAAAATGAAAACCTACCAACACATGCGGCTATCGATATAAGGAGACCCAAGACTGCTACGTATTTGAAATTCCTCTTCGGAGTTTGTGCCAACCACGGAGTGCACAGTAAGAAACATATCCATGTAAATCCGTGCAGCGACATTAAGAAATTTGTTTCAAATAATGAAATTTTAGGTCGCACTTGTAAAGCTATCATGGGAATCAGTGTTAAAAATACTGCAGATAAGGTTAGTTTTGAAAAAGTCAACAACAATGCAGGATAAAATTGCCAACATGACAGTGATCTTGTTAATGGTTTAATAAACGTATCATTTATATTGTATATTAAATACAAGGCTCTCCGTCTTATTCTATAAATTCTGTATGATGGCATACACATTTTTCGCTTAAAGCTGACGTAAGTAGAATGACAACGAAAGCTAAACGAATCCATTAATTTTTCAGTTTGGATATCCGTTTGAGGTGATATGTGATCGTAGGTTACCTCCACTTGTTGGTAGTTGCTGGTGTCGTTATCGCCATGGGAATCTTTTCTAACTTGTTTCGAAATATATTCATCAAAATTGTCGCCTATAACGCTCAGTCTTTTGATTGCCACGTCCAAACGTGTTTTGTTTTTATTATTTACATTATTATCATCTATATTATTTTCATCTATATCACTCTCCTCGCTCTCTTCCGGTATTTCGGGTAAAATATCTACACCAAACAAATTTCTTCTCTTTTCTTCAGGGCTAGGTGGTGGAGTAATGGTCCCTGTATAATTTTCTTCGTAGTTTAACCCTTCTTCCCGGTGTAAGTTGTCGTCTGACGGACTTTTCCAACATTTTGTACCCATGTCGTGAAGTTGCAATTCTGTAGAATAATAATTGTCCATTGCATCGTTCCTGTATACCATGTATGTCTCAGATGAGCCTTTGTATCTAGAAAAGGAAACCGGACGTCTATGACTTTCATCTACCTTTAACAGTAGGATAGCAGGCAATGCTTGCAACATTATACCCGCTAGTACTATATGTGCAAACGAAAATCCGAAGTATTCTATCAAAATAGATATAAGGTGCGGAAATAAGGATATACCGAAGGCTTGACCGGCAAAACATATTCCTCGAACAATTCCCAATCGAGAATCATATGTTTCAAATACAACCGCATCAACCTGGGCTGATATGAGAGATGATCCTAATCCTGAAACAAACGAAATAAAAATACGGTATAGTAATATTGCATAATAATAAAAATATTTATCGATGCGAATACAAGATAAAAAATACAGATAAGATATTTTTGGTAATACCTCCGGCAACGCCGTATATAAATGGTAGCAATTTGTAAGGTATGAACGCACACACTATAAGACTAGCCACCACCATGGCCAAGCCAAGGCCTGCCATAACTCGATAGCCGATAGAACCGCCCCAGGAATCTGCTGCCTCCCGAAACCAACATTCTGAAAATGCCAAATTTACAAAGATGATAAAACCATTCACTTAAGTTTAAAAATTTACTAGGTAACAATAAACGTAGAAAATTTTATTTGACATGAATATTATTCAGGTTCTTACGTGTTAGGCTGAACGTAACAATGGAGATAGACGGAGTTAGTAAGCCCAGCCACAAAGGAACTTCGAGATGCGATAGTTGGACCCAAAACGCGCCGTACGACAGTACCAGGTTTGGCAAACAGATCTGAAATGAACAATTTAAAATAAACAGTCGAAAAATATTCTCTGTGGACAATCAAGTCTACCGAAATAAGGAAGTCATTGTCTATAGGATGTTACACGCGGTTCCGATAAAGTAACACTTTATAAAGTTAGATTAAACCTTAAATATTAAATAAACAATTCTTAAGAGATGCGAGATTACGTACATAAGTATTTAGTCTGTTGTGGCACTACATAAATATTCATCAAAGTGTCCATCTGTTGAATTGATCTCATTATTTGGGGCACATTCACACGGGGTACGGGTTACGATCGTACATACCTAATATACCTACCTATCGTACCTAATCAGAAAAACATGGTTTGTTTCAGCATCCATAAGCATCATGATGTAAGTATACACATATGTAACATTTGCGTGTATATTTAGTTATCGGAATTAGTTTTATCTCCGATCAGTCGAAGGCTGGAAATAATGCATAATATTTTATCAATACGTACAGGAAAGGTTCGCACGTGATTTAATTGCCTACTTGGTAAATTTTAGAAGGAAATGTTCTAAATACGAACGCATGCTATTTCTTACATTTTTTGTTCGCAATAAAATTATTTACCTTATGTTCTACCGAACGTCTAATACGAATGTCACGACTAAGCTAATAGGTACCTAATAAGTAATTATTTATTGCATTTAGCTGAATTAGTAAGTACATACACATGTATCTACCTAACAATATATAGGTAGGTGTATTTTTTTCTTATTGAGGGGGAAACCTTCAAAAGGTACCCGTCGCCGTGGGAGCGACGCTGGGTTATGTGGGATTCTTACCGCACTAATGGGTGGCCGTCTTCAGCGCTGCGAAGAGGACGCCGGGATCTTCAACGGAACGCAATCGGAGTCCTCAGAGCGCGTTGCCCCTTAGGGCTCTACCCGGACGAGCATTGCGCTCGCCGTACCGTCTGGTTCACGACGGTATGGGACCACACATACCGCCGTCCTTCTCGGAGTCGCTGGATGGATGGTTCGAGCTCCCACTCTTGCCGTCCGCAACCCCGAAACTCCCCTTTTAGTCGCCTCTTACGACCGACATGGGATACCGTAGCCCTATTCTAATACCGGTACTAAAGGTATACAATACCTATGTATTACTCTTTAAACTTTACGTAACATTCGGGAAGATTATGTATCTGCATCCAAGCTCAGTAAAGACTCTACTCAATGTTAGATACAAACTTGAATGCGGTTCAAGCTCACCGAAAAATAGTAGCAATTGTTCGAAAAATTTAAACAAATGGAGGTCCCAAATAAGATGAGCTGAAGAAGACGCCGAGAAACCAATAAATGTATAGTACACGGGCTCAAAAATTGCGTCAATTAAGCTTTCCTTATATCGAGCGAGGTGCCTGTGTCTTCAATCTGTACTTTATAGTCTGTTTTTCTTCCGTTTCAAAAATAAATAAAAAACCCGTCTCAACATACAATCTGCTATTTACATAACATATCATTATTACGACTGGACACGTTTAATTGTTCGTTTTACGTCCCACATTCGACTCATTGTTTTGCTCAGAGCTTTCATTTGTACATATCACTGATAATTACATACACGTAAGTGCCACTTACGCGTGTAATTGCTCCGTTATGTTAAACATATAAAATTAGCGTACATTGCGTAGTGACCGTTAAAGTGACGAAATCATTATGCATGTGCTATATTTTTGCTTAAACTAGTTGTTCGCGCGGCGTTTTCCGTCCCACTGTTGGGCTGTATCCTCACAACTGGGGAGGCTATGAGCGTACCTACTCCACCACGCTGCTTCAATGCGTATTAATGAAGAGAGATTATATTACCTATATTAGTCGTTCTTTTATTAACTA
>DWPG01000105.1:0-11784 GCA_018251495.1 Autochton cellus | reverse complement strand
CATTCTTATATTTCTGTAGCTCTATCTGCAGATCGTGTACTGGGAAGGGACATAGCGACTCGACTCTGATGATAGCGTCATCATCAATACTCGCCATGTATAATATATTATAGATTTATAAAAATATCAATGTTTTAGGGTCAATACCGTTGCACCGCTAGTTCAACTACCTTTTACAAGTCTAAAAATACTTACGTCTGGCATTCTTATATTTCTGTAGCTCTATCTGCAGATCGTGTACTGGGAAGGGACATAGCGACTCGACTCTGATGATAGCGACATCATCAATACTCGCTTTGAGTCTCTCTTTATGTAGTTCATAGTAATGTTTCCCGCTAACCAGAATCACTCGCTTCACTTTTAACGGGTCTGATATTACGTCACCTGAAATAAGATGTTTATTCAGTGAAATATTGGCGTTCGAATATTGGAGGGGCAAATGCTACGTTATTTTTGGCTATGTTATTGACATATCATCCGCATGCGGATACTAGGCGGGATCCATATGAAATTGATTTTAGTTTCGTGTCTATAGGTAAATATGAGGATTTGAATAATGTTTTCTTAATATATGTATATAAGAGCTGTATACGGATATTATATTTATACTTCATTAACTGCAAGAAAAACATGTAAATGCATGTAATTAAAGTAGACATCATGCATTAAAAATATCATTACATTTTTTAGAATATGCCCCATGAGTAGAATCCATTATGAGATTTTTAATCGAAAATCCGTTGATAATAAAAACTGACAAGCTTTTAAGAGTTTTATAGCATTAAATTTCCTTGAAAGCTTACACTTTTTTACATGTAAATATTTATCTTCTCACTATTTTTTCTATATGTTTTGTTTAATTTTAAAGCGTCAAGATCTAAGAACTAATTTCCTATTATCATTTAACTATACCTGAAAAATCGGGAGCTTTAGTAAAATTTGATCAAATATCGGCACAAATATAGAATATATGAATACCTACTAAAAGACCGGTGTCAGCTAATATTATTCTACTTCTGTAGACAAGGGTGGGTATTTCATTAAATACATACCAAGCACTGGCCTGAAATGTGTGCCGGGAGCGAAGTCCGCCATCGGCGACGCGGCGCCCGCGAGCCGCAGCAGCAGCTTCGGGGCGACTACTATGAGCGGTTTCCTGTAGTTTCTTACCATCTGTAATGCAACAAAATTGGTGGTGAAAATTTAAGTGTATGAAATTGACACTTATTTTCGAGGCTCGACTCCAGAGGCGACATCGCCACATCTTCTTCTACTTTATGACAGTAGTGATAAGTAGCTACTGCTACATACTGGCCTAAAGAGGGTGGTACGGCAGGACAAAAAATGCACTTCGTAATGGACTTTAAAGCCCAAGTGTTTCGATATGTAATCAAGCCCCTAACTTGCTTACTTAAGTAGGGCTTGATTACAGTTCATCAGTGGCAGTCACCATCAAATATCAGGGCTTCAACTCATCTGCTACTTGTAGCATAAATAACTTAGATTAATCTGTGCGTTATTTAGAATTGTTATAGGTAGCTACATCCTCCTCCTACTTGTCGTTCGCTCATTACTGAGCATCGTGATGCTCCTCCATAAGATTTTCTTTTATTTTTCTTTTCATATTATGTACCTAAGTGTAACCATATATAATAATACGCTCTATAAATCATACAACCAAATTCCAAATACACCCAGAAGGAATTCCGGGCTATATTTGGGTTCGGCGTCGAATTCCAAATCATTTGTAGGGCCCACAAGAAATATCTCGGCATATGGTAGAGCAAACTAAAAGTTCGCTAATTGATGTTCTAAGCAAAAACACGGTTAAAGAATTTTAAAGAAGTTAGCGTAGATGTTAGTTAATGATTTACATTGTATCAATTTATGATTAGTAAAACAATTAGAAAACCATCGGAACTTTATCCATTGGTTCCAAAAATCTAGGGATAGATTGATGGAACCAACCTAGATGGATGGCCATCCATTGGCCTTTCAAGATGCACTGCTGGACATAGCATAGCATGACCGCGCCTAACATGCGTGTTGGTGACCGCAGCGGGTGTTGATAATACACAGAAACTCTCTGGTGCCCATCTGGATTTACTGGTGATGTTATTCAAGGCCTCGTCGTGATACCTCACGACACTGTCGTTGCTCACAAAACCAGAAATATATGGTTTAAATCTTTCAACCATGGAAGTTATTAATCTGATAAAAAATAATTAATAAAGCGAAGGGAACAAACAGGGTGACCCTTACAGAGGAATATAAGAAAAAAATAAACAAACGGCCGGTGGTAGAACAATAACAATACAAAACAACAACGTAATTACTCAAAGATAAGATACGCGTCGGAAAGTGGTCGACCCTAAAGCGAAGGGCGGGTCGCGAGGGCGCGCCGAGTCGCCGGCGATGTCACGGTTGATAGCCAGTATCAAACTTAGTCCTAAATTAGTATTTATCTTAATTAAAGTGACTTTTGCACACATAAAACACAATAATTGTACGTTTTATAAACACAGTATTGTGTAACGTTGTCGTGAATGGGACGAAAATGTTGAATGATTTTCTTTTGACATAATCAAATTCACTCACTACTAAATCAAATTATAATAATTTATCCAAATTAGATTTTTTTAAAGTGAGTAAGTTAAAAACTACTTCGCAAGGTGTTTTCTTACGGATAAGAAGCGGCGAAAGAAACTCTATAACACAAATGAAACGTTACACATTCAATACTTATAAAATGCAGGTCATCAATACTTGGGAAAGGATATTGAAAACACAATTTGTCATATTTCTATTTTTCGCGAACCGAATCCAAAGAGGATCGTGATTGTCCGGAAGTTTATCTAACTCTAGGAGAAAATTCTCATCTCTCACTGAACAAATACAAAGGGGACGGTTTGGAAGTGTTTTTAGAAACTACAGAAGTCGGATTTGGACACGTAACAGTTATAACTACAGCTGAGACAGTTAGATTTATAATGAAACACAGATTAAAATTAGAAGACACTCATCAACCAACAATATTTTAAGTAAACTTTACGTGGGCAAATTATTTATAAAAAATATTATATTCTACCCAAGAACCCAATACTGCGAATATGTGTTAAATCCTACGATTTTTTTATTAAATTTTCACGAAATAGAATTTCCCCCGTTTCCTAGCACGTTCTACTCTAAATACAGCTGGCAACGCGGCGGCAAACGTGACTCAAACAGTTCCATTTTAATTTGGCTGCCTTTCGAACTTACTGTTAAAGAATGGTCGTGAGGCAAATATATGTGGAATACATACATGTATTTTCTCATCCAACGCCGATTTAAAATCTTTTGTAGGGCGTTATTTTGTATCTAATCGCACAGAATAGAAGTGAAATATTGTACTACAGTAGTACTACTACTATATACATTCTGATAAAAACTTTTAAACAGCTGAAATCTACCTAAATAATAATTCAACGCAAAATAATGATGTACAGTTATTTAAACTGATAGCAAAATCAGCTTAATACAATTTAATGACTCAGCCTGTTCATGGAAGACAAATACTTTTAACGGTATTCCGTGTTCGGTAGCATTGAGGCGCAGCTCCATCATTGACGAGGCAGAAAGAAACAGCTAATTGTTTAATTCCAAACCATTACATCTAGTATTACGGGAGGATTATTCACGGGCCATATAGCGCGGCAACAGAGCGCTGCCGACGCCGGGCGCCGCCACCACCCGCGCGCCCGCCCGCCGCCCGGCCGCCCGCCCGGACGCGCTTTCCACGCGCGGGCTTACCTACCTACGCTGTTTTTATTTATTTTTATGGTTACACTATTTTTTATTTCTTTTATATTGAAGGGACTTGAAGGATACTCTAATTATATTACGAAAAAAATATTTGTCTGTCGCGAACACTCACGTTATAAATCGGTTTACACGCCGGTGTATTTCATTCGGTTCGTTCGTAACAGGTTACTTTTGATATACATTTTTTTCCACCTGCTAAGCTATTTATGTTTTCCTCTTATCTCGGTTATTATCTGTTCATTTAATAATGAATATCTTAATTTGTTTATAAAACATGTAACTGTATAAAATTGTTATTCATCGACCTTTTATATAGCTGAGAGATTCGCCTTATGTTTGTTTTAGGTGTATTTCTAATGTAAATGATAAGTATATCCTTGGAAGTTAAGAGCCATGGAAAGCCTTTGCAAATGTTAAGGAACTTTAACAACAGCGATGAAATTAAATACGATATAGTCGTCTTACGAAACTGTGCCATATATTTATAACATCAAAATTATATACTAGTTCTCAATAGTGGTCAACCATATACGAGTTTTAGCCAAGCAAATGTTACATGCTGGCACAGAGGTTGATAAATTATGCACCATTAATTTATTCATTGTATATTCGCTTAGATAAATATAATTCAGCTTAATAAACAAGTCAAAAACCACAACAACATCATAAATAATAACATTTATCAATCGGTTGAGAGCAAAATTAAATCCATTCAAATTTCATAAGCGACATTCATAAAATTCACAGGCATCAACAACGACAACAACAGAAAATATATTGGTTTTATCGTTGCATGGAAATTTGCCAAATACAAACGGTTCAGGGAATGTAATTTTAAATTTATAGAATATCGGGAAAGATAAAATATTAATTGAATGTCGAAACTAAATGAGTCTGTTATAAACTAAGTGGATAAATTTAAATACTTGTATCGATGGCGTTTATCCTTTTGGCGTAGTGATGCGTTAAAAATCATCTTTTAATCACACCCATCGACAATCTCTGCCTTAATTGATGTCTTTAAATTACTCTGTTAATTACTTACAAATAAATTTGATTATTCTCGTAAGTTGAATAGGTATATTTTACGGGTAATCCCGTATCATCGGGTTTGGATATTACTGGCAAAGTATCCAAACGAATAATATGGAAACGTAAAGATCTAACATGAGTTATTTATATTCTCGCACATAACTCCACGTAAACATTTACTAAATTCATGAATTAATGAGCCAATTGATACAGCAATTTGTTTCGAAGTCTTGGCTGTAACAATCTAGTACTTACTGCAGTTTAGTGCTAACGGATTGTACTTATTGCCTATCTATAACTCTGGATGCAGATCGAGGAAACGAATGCTCAACCTAGTACCTTGTTAAAATGTTGATGACTTTTAGTGTTCCATGCGTGTCGTTATTTTTTTATCAAACAGGTTATTAATGAATTTTATCGGTCAATTTTGACACAATTATAATATCAATAAGGAAAATGGTCCCACATCGTATACCTACGAAACGGCCACTAATATACCTACTTTGCAAAGGTTTGTTCATTAAAATGTTAAAATCACACAATATAACGTCCTCCTTAATTGAAACGTACGATAAAAACAATAAATGTCAGCGTATATTATGTCAAAAAACGAAACAATACAGAAACAATTAGCTGATTATCTCTAAAACACACGAAGCGAATAAATTCAAGTTTGTAAGCCGAACCGGTATCACAGTTCGCACGGCCTTCACGCGCTCTTATAAATACAATAACTGAATTATGGTTTACAATTTCAAGCGTTTTACTTGAGTCTATTGACTTGAACGATATTTACAAGAAATGGCTTATGAATATAAATTTAAACAAAACAATGCCATAACTGTAACCGCTTGGCAATAAAATTGTTGTTGTGTGCGCTTTGAATCGTTCCACTTCAATTTTTAAAGTTACTTAAATCTTTTAGCTCTACTTAATTTAATTTTTTAACGTACAATTCGACATAGTTGGGAATTACTTGCGACTTGGTAAAATTTGACGGTAGAAACACCACCCTCACTTTTATTTCAGATACCTATCCAATTTTACTGCCTTACTGTATGACTAGAGATGGTACAATCCTTGGTAAGACTAGAGATGGTAAACCTGTGGTATAATCTGCTACGGCACCACTGTCACACCGAATTCTATCTTGTAACAATAGTGTTATCTGTTGAGTGTACTAGTTAAAACAATGGACCTGCTTAAATGAGACGATATATCTTTCTTATCTTTCGTTGTCAACGTATTCAATGTCGATGCAGGTAGGAAAGATATCATAGTTATTACAACTAATGTAATGAACCCACCTATATAATACTTATTTTCAGCGTCTGCTCTGTTCATCATTTCTAGTAACTTGACTTCTATTTGTGCCTGGTTTAGGAAGGGTTTCTTATTCTTAATTATTTTTATCGCTACTTGACACTGCTCCTCGTGGTCGTACGCTTTCACAACCTGAAATTAAATATTGGCAATAAGATTCACAAATTTATAACTAACATCACCAAATATTCCTTTTAGATTAATCAAGAAATGCTAACTAGTGAAACAATGGAAACTGGACAGCATAACAACAGTAATGATTACACAGCTAAGTGTTAATTGTAGGTAAAGAAGCTTGTATCAGCTTAAACTTTTTCGTTGAGTTACTGCTTTAGGTTAACAACGCATCTTGTTTGACCTCAGTTAGAATTCCAAGAGTTCTATAATTTCTGTATGTTGTTGTTCAAACTATCACAAAGAGCCTTTTAACGATCTTTCAAACATCAAGCTTCACGGAAGAACAAAAACGTTGATAACTTCTCGAATTTTCAACAAGTTTACGGTGTAATCTCAGGCTTATGTGACCAGGTTTCTATTCAGTGTAAAAAAAATTGTAGCCTTAAAATTTTAGTATTTTTCCGATGACCACTATGAGTGGTTTATATAAATTCAATCTCACTGTTTCAGATTCACCATTGCCAAGGGAAATTGATTTCCTCACCTGTCCAAAGGATCCCTTCCCAATCGGTGACGAGATCTCGTACCGGTCAAGGAACTTCTCCCCCTGTTTGATGATGTAATCGTGGTTGTCATCGTCGTACCCGTCATTATATAACTTCCTCTCCTTCTTATGTGAACCGTCATCGCCCAGGTACTGTTGCGCTCTCCGCTTCTTCTTAGCATAATATACCTGGAACAAAAAGACAAACCTTTTAGTTTTAATATTTCGAATATGGAAACACAAGATTTCGTAAGAAATATCTAGGAATATAATATAACATGGCTTAGCAACTAGTAATCGGCGATAAAAATAGACTAGCCATTCAAGATTCAGAACAAACTAATACAAGTTTAGTTTTAACAACTTATGTTCAAAACTTTGGTGTTGATAAATAAACTTTTGAACTGAAATCCAATTAAAAATTTCTTCAATTTGAATATATCAATTTTATATAAATAAGAAGACCGATAGACCAAAAATGCTGTTCATGCACGATTGTGCAAAAACAAACAAACAAACTAAACGTTCTGTGTTTCCAGTACATTATGTTTGTATTAGTAGCGTTAATGTTGTTTTGGACCAAAACGGAAAATTTCAAGGTGTCATTGACATTCAAGAGGTCGAGATAAGGTCAAGGGAAAATATATTTTTCCATTTGATCCCTGCAAGTTCAATCACACTTGGCAAGGCTTTCAACGATACCACTGATGGGAATGTTGAAAACGTTGGAGCTTTTTAAGCATAAGTTTACTGCTATAATACCTATACTTGCTCTATTGGGGATAATTAAAGTTGTTATCTTAATATAATCGAATACTTTGACACCGCTAATATGAACATGAAAGCAGCGAATACTACGAATGTACCTACTGATTTCAAGCTGATAAATAAAGAGTCGATATACAAACGATATGCAATAGAAGTCAATGAATGTAGTGACAAGTAGTTATTAGCTACACTAAAGTGGTAACAATTGGTCTATTTATGCACCTCGTGTTTCTTTATCGTTGATTTATTGTTGCCCAGTTTTTATTTATATACCACGTCGATATCTCATTTGTGATATATTTGGTCGATAGCCATACTCCAGTGTCATGTTGACAAGTAACAAAAATAACACGAAAAGAAATTGAACCACAGACAATTCCATACAACGACAATAATTATTATTAATACAATTTACATAGAATCAGAATTTTTCGCTCCGCTTGATATCATCTGATTGCGATACCCTTCCCTTTGATCATATGTTTGTTGGATATACAGGCTAATAAATGTCAACAACAAAAAAAGGCTCGTGTAAAAGTTGAAAGCGACACATAATACTTGTATGCGGGGCGGCGGCGCGGCGGCTACAATAAAAGGCCCATCGCATGCGTTATAGGAAATGACGAGCCGAGGAGCGCGGGAATTCGGCTGACGGACGTTGACCTAAATATGCGGTTGACATTGATCGACGACGCTCGCGATACGCTCATATAAAACATTCGTACCGAACGCATGGATTTGGGACTAGGCAGTTCATTGCTACCGGTTTTTTATACGCCACCGTCCAGACTCGTCTAGATAATTATGACTCATTGTATTCGCGATGATCACGTGTAATTAAGTGCGGCCAGTGCGAGTGTCTCATGATCTCATGATTCTCATGACGATATTCCATCAATAACGTATGAGATTATGATATATGTGTACTTGTGTAAAGCATATGTTTGTTGTGCTCGCATCTAATCTCCGGGTTGGAACGAGAAATCCCGACGCCGACGCGCCGCATAGGCATCACACACATGATCGATGCGTCAGAGCTGCGTCACATGACCTACAATATCGGGATTCGGGGCCCCCGGTTACGTAACTTACATAGCGGAGCAATAATATTGGCGACTGCATAGCATTCGCAGCGTGGCGGAAGTGTCGCATATCGACGCGGCCAAACGATAACCCAAATTTCAGTCTGCGACCTACATACCTAATACAGAGTATATTTTACAGGCGACCGGGCGGCTCGACGACCGACGAGGCTTCGTTACATAGCCACCCCACCTATAACCGTTGTTGACTGATGCTAAGCCACTCGCGCGGATAAAATCGTCCACGCGACGTTTATGTGACGCATGAAGTAGGCACTCGGGTACTTTCTTGGCTTCGGTGTTTGATCGAAGGGTGGTATCGAGGGGGATAATTTCCGTAGCTAAGGTCAGTGTTGTCGATGTCGACGGTGGTTCAGGCGGTGGTATGATCGCATCATCAATCAGCGGGTGCTGGAGAGGTCCGTGGAGTGGCGCGGTGGCGAGCGAGGCGGGCCAGTGACCGCGGCACGTGGCGAGATGAGCGCGTCGGGCCGGGGTGAGACGGCGCGCGGTGGCTGTCATTGATTTTCCCCGTTTCCCCCCCCACCCCGAGGCTGGCTCCCGCCCCGCACCGTCTCACCCACTTCCAGCGCCCGATAACGAGGTTAACGGGCGACGTGAGCGTCTCCTAAACTTTAATTATACCCGTACACCCGTCGTGCATGTTTAACCCGGCCTCTATTCAGCGTTTTGTTTGCAGCGCACCTGATAGCGGGACGCGATCCACTATTTGGTTGCCGGTTAACTATCTAATGAACGGAGCCGGAGATGGAAGCGCGAAGAGCGCAACTTGCTCGGCCGCCGGCTGTCGGTCGTCGCCGCGCCGGGTTCAATTCAAATCCGCTAACTATATCTCGACGTAAGCGCGCCACTATGAAAACTTCGTGAATTTATTATAAACACCCGCTATTGAGCTCGCACGCTCTTCATCTCATGAGTTTGAGCAACAAAAGCAAATTCATCAGAATATATGTGTGCAGCTTGGCTTAGTGAATAAGTTTCCAGTGAATCAAATATTGTTAAGCGGGTATTGTTTGAAATTTGTTATGAAGGTTTAAAATAAACTTGTTGCAATCTCCGTCAAATCGCCGACGACAGCGGCGAAAACTTTAAGAAATCATAATGGGTTTCCTTTCTCACGGAATAACGAAGCGTGAATTGAACACTTTGAATTAACAGCATTTTGAGCGATAAATCGGCTATCATTAAAATAACTTTAATGGTCAAGAAATGGTTTATTAACCTTTTTTTTATCTACAACATAATACATTACGTTCGTGCCCAATTTCATTTGATTAACGGTTTCGCCGTGGGAATTGTTTCTAAACAAACAGTACAATAATGATTGCCCGATGTATCAACACCAGTTTAGCGGTGAAATTTATTGGAGTCCTGTTATAATGCAGTTCGCTTAATTACACAAAACATCCGTTAGCGGCATATTCATACATTTAATTTATGTTAAATGTTCCAATATGGAAAGTCAATATGTTAATTGCTTGGGTGACGTTATTAGGCACAGAAATGGTTAAGAATCTTTAACAATAAAAAATGCTTTATTTGGTTTAGCTGTGCCCGCGGCTTTATCCGCAATTGTAAAAAATATAACATGACACACATATAACTGAAACTTTACACAATCAATGTTTTAACGAAATAAAATAATTTCGAAAAGGACTTTTTGAGAAAAATATACGCATTTTCCTTTTAGATACATGTATTTAAAAGTAGTAACCATGATTCCAGGAAGGAACCATGGTTCATGTAAGATACAATCGTTAAGCTATTCCATAGGTATTATGCATTTTTCTAGATAAAAAAGTAGCTCATGTCCTTCTATGGCCTTTAAAATAACAGCAGGTATGCCTAAAATACAAAAAAAAAGTAATTATCTAGTAAACATAATATTTTATCCACATTTTAAGATAGGCTTATTTTTAATTGAGTCAATTATATACCGAGTCCCATTGGGTGAATTCTAGGAAAATTACAATATCTGCGCAAATTTTCATAAATTGCAGTTTTCATAATTTAAACTTTATAAAGCCATGTTTCCATAAAATCATTTTTTGTTCCTTGTAGTTTTACGTTCCAATCCGGATTCAAACCAAAACCCTCAAGGCAGTTCTAAGCTGCATCACTGCGACAACCTCTCACATTGGATGTAATCCTAGTACATTTACAGTTGTTTCAGATATCAGACAATTGAAAACTACGTTCCATGGACCAACCACCACGACCACTATCACTAAGTAGGTAATAAAACCTGTAAGTTAAATAAATACCTTTTGATATAACTGGGGGATTAATTATTGTTGCGACGTATAAGAAATGTTATCCGATTGATACGAAACGGCTACTTCGGTTGTCTGTGTAGACATGACAGCTGTCATTGTAAATCAGAAGTTACCAACTATTGTACCCGAGGTCGCCTGTTTACTTACTGGTTATATATTTTTTTATAACATAGAAGCAGCAAACGTGCAGTCCACCTGATGGTAAGAGGCCACTGCCGCCCATGGAAATCTGTAACCAACCCCAGATAAGATAGTCTTACCTAAGGTTGGCACCAAATGCGTAGCATGTGTGCAATCTGCCAGTTGCATTATTGGTAGATTTTTTTTCAGTGGCGTAACGTGGATTCACAACATCTAGGATGAAATTTTATTCAAAAAAAATGTCGTCGAGCCAAAGTAATTGACGACGAAAATAAGTTAGCTTAATAGTCTTTCATATATGTGTAGCCATTTTCGAAAAGCTGATTTTCCTTTGCCTTGCCACGATCGACTAGAGTAATATCCGCCGTCGACCCGGTTGACCACCCCTGCTGTAGATGATTCTTACCGACAATGCGAGAGACATCCATGACAAACGCAAGCTGCCACTTGGCTGGCAACCTCAATCCCTTGACACCACTAAAATGTCTAATCCTATCTATTGTGAGTGGCCTGCCTTTCGTCTATTATACGCAATCTAGGTTACTTCATTATGCCCGCAATTGATTAATCGAGCGACCTTTCTAATCCGGTTTCCGCTAATGGAAGGAGCAATATTTAAGGGATTCAAAACTTCGGTCATCTCGCTGACTGAGGTTGTTCTCGCGTTTTAATTGAT
>DWPG01000104.1:0-11798 GCA_018251495.1 Autochton cellus | reverse complement strand
CAGCAACGCTAAACACTACTGTTATTAGGCTGAAATAAGTATGGTGGTGGTGCCATTGCAGTCGAAACACCAAGGGTTTCTACGACCTTTAAAAATTATATAAGTGCGTTCAGGGATCACACTTACTTCACTCCAGTCCTTTAAACTAGAAAAATAGCGCTTAAAACTGCTATGACAGGTCAGAATACAAGGTGTGTAAAGAATTATATAGATGTGGCGGTGGTTCCTCCCGGTCCCGGTTCTACCATATTGCAAGTTAAAATTAATTAGTTATATTATTATTATTTGTGGTGTTTTAGCCTGACAATATTTGGATATATTGTAAGGATACAAAATATAATTTATACTAACTATAAGTAGCGTAAATCATTTCATTCCAGTCTTTTGTTGCTTGTCAAAGCTGTTATTTTCTCATCAGTTTAGCTTTGTTTCATCTAATGATGGTTTCTCTTTGTTTGTCCGGGATGTTTCACTCAACTGTACTTGAAAGTTTTGTTTCGATATTATTATAAAAGACCTACGATGATTCATTTATTATAATACATATCAACAAGTTTCTATTGTCGTCAATACGTTTTTTATAAATATCGGTATCGTATCGCCAGGAGTGCATATCGTTGCATATCTAATTACGGCTTATTATGGGGTTGAATTAAATCTTGATATTAACTTTTTAATAGTAGGTGTATTACATCTCATGAAATTAGGCATGTGTTATATTATGATTTTTCATTATTCGTAGTTTCCGAAAATACACTGTTTATGAAACGAATGTTAATTAAAATAAAACAAGAACATCATTATTTAATTACGTAGCCGTGCACGAGCGAATTCGCTCACAAATTTTTAACACAACATTCCGAATGACAATACCAAATGGCGAACGCAACGAAATCTGTATTTGACTGCTCTGAACTTCCATTCTACATGATCCAATTTCGTGGCTCCGTCAATCCAATGTCGTGTAATGAGATTGCGAAATTCAAGCCCATTATTGACGTTACTCTCACATAAACAGGATTGTTTCGATAAGGATTACATTATGGCAGTTAGTATGATTTGTTTTATACCGAATACTTAAGAATAATAAGTTGTATAGCAGGGAAAGAGAGGGGAGACTACAATTCGAGTCTTGAGTAGTAGTGTTTTTATTATTTTCGTCAATATACTTATAGTGGAGGTTATAAAATTCAGGAGATAGTAACAATTCTGTGCAAAGCTGTTAATAAGTATTAAGTTGTACAAACACAAACACATAGAAACCTACAATAAAACGCGGAGATTAGGGCAAAAGCCTGTCCTAGAAAACTACTCCATCTTAGAAGGTCATTAGGTCCAGCAGTAGACTATGAACTGCTCATAGATGGATGAACTTAAGCTTCCAACTAGACCTCCGTTTCTTTACATGACTCGTTGAATTCTTATGTTGATTAATATATTTGATTAAAACATATTTTGACAAATAAAAGCAAATTACACATTTTTTTTCTTATTTGACGTTCACTTCGTATGTTTGCTACATTTTTACTTTATTTAGGGCGACTTTGATAACCAACTAATATTGTTAGAATATTTGCTTGATCTAAGTTATATTAACGTAACTCCTCTAAAGATGTTTCTTCTATCGTCATATTGTTATCCTCACACGAGTGAGCAATACCAAAAAAGATGAGAAACAATTTTATAAATTGTGAACTAGAAATAATATCTACCAGAGACTTAAGCAGCGCTATAGAAAAGTTCAAGAGCTTAATGAATATAGGCAACTCATAAAAGTAGCGCAAAGAAAAATCCTCTTTGCATTTCAAAGTAAAGGAGCGAAAGAACTGCAGTGCAATTTTAAAAAGAATTACGAGTGCGCCATCTTATGCAAATACGAGTATATACCCGTACGGCCATCCGTCTTTAAACTTATATTAAAAACTTAATGTCCTATATCTCTGTTACTAAAAACTGGTATATGAAATGAACAGGTATATAAAATGTGGTTAAGCAGAGCGTTTTTGGAAACTTAAAGGTGGTGGATCCCTTTGCGGTACGACTCCGGAGCCATCACCGCCACAACCTTTTCTCCCTTAAAACAGCAGTGTTACGTATTGCTGTGTTCGGTTAGAAGGGTGTGGTTATACATACTTACACACTAAGATATACCGAGGTGTTCCAACTTAGTTCTCAGGGGTACCACCGCGTTTGTAGTCAACCTCAGGTAAAACTCTTAATCTTACTTGTGATGTTTTATCCTGACAATTGTCATTTTTCTGTAAAGTCGTAATATTGTTTAGACCATTTTTACTCTAAAATGAGTTTGTGTTTTAAAAATTATAATCGTACATAAAGAGCTAAAGTCGTTTCAGAATACATTAAATAAATATCAGACTTGAATATGCTCTCTCTAGCAGTGGTTAGGTTCACGAGGTTGTACAAAACGTGTGAAACTAGGTGAACTGGCACCGATGGTTGCAGATATTGGGCTTAAAGCCCCGAAGCCATATCGTAGTAAAGGCAACTTGTTATGCAGCCTTATCAGCTTTAACCTGTATATACTCTACAACTAGTTATAATCTATTGAAACCGGTTACATCTAGTGATAACCGGCTAAAACTAGACGAAGTCCCACATTAGTCTCAATCAGAAACATTTGAATTCAATCGATCAAAAAAAAAACGGCAGTTTTGTATAGTGACAATCACTGAAACTATTTTATTTAATTTATTTTAATTGCAAAACTTACTTAATTCGTTTTAAATATGACGCACATTACTAATTTAATTAAGGTTACATAAAACTTCTAAAAAATCATGTGATAATAAGGTACCATCGTATTTTACGATATTAAACTTAAAAATTAATTTTCTTCTTACTAAGGTGAAAATTTATGACCTCGCAATAAAAGCCAGGTATAAAGGTCCAGCCATATTGTTAGGGATGGTGGGCATTCGTTACAAGTGTCAGTTACAAGCTAGTAAAGAGATTTACTATATGAAATGGACTCCGAATCCCTCGATCTTACGTCAGAAAATATATTGGAATGGATTGTTTTTGTAGCAAATCAATATTAAATTGTCAAATATAATAAAGTAGTAAATTGACATAGTTATAGTTCTTATCATTTTTGTTTAAATCATTATTGAGAAAAAGGGGTTTTGTCACGCAGTGTCTATGTCTCCCCCATATAAGCTTACTACATATTAAACTTACACTGTTATTGCTCTTAAATATAACCTGATAAGCATTTTGGCTGCCTCAGATAATGGGGAAGCCAGTATGCTATTACAAATGCCGACATTAAAATTTAGATAGGAGAAAATCCTAGTGTGGGGATATGAGTGTAGAAAGCGTTTTTTTATTTCATTAAATAACCTACAAAAATAAACCACAAAGCAAAAAGGAAGGGAAAAACAATACCCACCTTCTGACGCAGTAAAAGTCGAGTAAAGTTTGTATTTGGTTGGAAGGGTGTGGATGCTGGCTTAAATTCGAAGCGTAGTCCTCTGAAGTGGCAACACATCTGTAATTGACTTCAGGCAGACCTTCTGTTCTATGTAAAGTTAGTCCATGATTGACTACGTACTATCAGATAGACTGTATGCTCGTTTGCTACTTCAATTATATATGAATAAAACTCAAATGCACAATGAAGTGACTGACACAACGGCCTGAAAAGTAGCAGTAGTAGTATCTAATGTAGACCTTCAAATGAGTGGTCGGAATCGCGTACAATATACGCTTTTAACTAAAACAAACGTTTATCTCCGAACTGTAGACATCTTTACTCGTATTCGGTGAAACAAGATATTTAATCGTACGTGACATCAAATATATTTTTATTACAGTAGTGATTCTGTTATAGTTTGTTTAGTATTTTGAGTAAAATGTTGTAAGCGCTAAATTATTTTTATTTTCGAATTGAATAATCAAAAGACGGATAGGTATCATAAGCGAAATCTTAAAGCCTAGGTTCTCTCAGTCAGATTTTTCTAGTTTTTTATTTTCTTCGAAGCTCCGTTACTAAGAACTGATTGACGCACTTGCATCCAGAATCCCGCGTCACAAAGCAGGTTTTGATAAGTTTACAACCACATTACATTACAGTAGCAGAATTCCCGTACTTCATGATTCAGGTTGAACTTAATCCTTAGAGTAATTTCTTGGTAAACGCGCCATAGAAATTACCTTGCAATTAAAGCGATATTATAGTTAATAACGATAAACTATGAAATACTTAATTCACATTAATTAATTAACGGTCAATTATTGACTGCATTATTACAAGCACGTACCTACCTATATCTCGTAGGGTTATTAGGTGCACTATCTGTTCTTAAGTATTCCTATGATATCGAATAATATTAATAAGTTCTAACTCATACTTTAGTTATATGCCGCAACCAACACGAGTTTTGCTCCAAAAATCTTTGTAGAGTCAATTTACACTGATGATGCTCCATTTTGGAGTATGTATGGTTGTGTATATTTTATTTTTCAATTACACTGTAAGGAAGACGGGGCGGTTAACACTGCATGAATTAATTAAAATATATAACATAAATGTTGGTAAGCTAATTGTTGCGAAGTAGTTTTATCCTAACTTAATAGCATGGATTTCCGTAAGGTAATCACCATTTTAGGGTCAATCAAATCAAATCGCATCAAATCATATATTTGTATGAATATAGGTATATACAGATGTTATAAGAAAAATTGTCCACTATATTCAATTTTAGAGGTATGCGAAATTTGAAACAAAGTTAATATTTGTCCACGTAAGTGTAAAGACCTATGCCAAGAGGCACGCTGAGTTGCGGGACATTCTACGAACAAGAAACATTTTATCTCAAACATAGTACCCAAAGCCCAGCAGTAAAGGCTTATTATTATTATTATTATAAGTCTAAAGTTAGGCCAAGGTAAGTGGCCACTGCCGTCCATGAACATCTATAATCAACTCCAGATAAGAAATGTCCTACCTGAGACGGGGCGTCTACGCGGCTGACTGATTCTCCTGTAGACTAAGTTGGAACGCCTTGGATAAGTATGTCTCCCTTACCACACTCTTTAGGTAGTTATCTGTTAGGTAACACATATTTCAAATCTATTTCTACAATTTCAAAAACCTTTATGTAAATTATGTAAAACATCAAGTTTGTAATATTTAAAGACGTTACCTCACCGATTGTTGTTTTCGAGTAATCTAGTTATGAAATTCAAGGTAATCAATTGCGTACATCCACGTTCTCATTTATATTTGTCGGAATCATTACATTAATGATTCATAATAATTTTAATTTGTTATAAACAATTTTTCATGATAATAAACATCAAATAGTAAACACAGTTTAAATCTTTATATAATTATAAAACATCTGTTTCCGTATGTCTCAACCCGCGAAACTTATTTTAGATTATACCTAAATAATTTAAAAAATATTATAATGTTTATAGCTAATAATTAAAAAACCCTTAAAAAACATCAAATTACTTCTTTAACAGGTCAACGTAATGTTAAACTATTGCTTTCACGTACTTACTATAAACGCAGTGGTAGTTTAGTGGTTTGAAATTCAGCCTCTCACGGTCCAGGGTTCGTGGCTAGGGTCGACATGTGACGCATTTCTTGCGCCGCTTCTGCTCCATAACGGTTACACCTTCCGCGGTGCTACCACTTAAAATCCACATTTTTGGCGTTCAATAAGAGTTCTCTCAGAATCAATTTTGAATAATTGAGATTTGAATTGAATTATAAATCAAATGTATTTAATTCATAGCTCATTCATCAACGATTCTCTAATGTCATATATATCTCCATTTCAGTTGATTCATTGACTCCTACGTCTTCCGTACCAAAATTAACATCATCATATACGCGCTCTATATCTGTTCATTTCGTATGGGATTTATTTAATGTGACCATTTAGTTTCGTGTCATTACTAGTCTATTTTTTAGAATTACATCATGAGTAAGTCCCTAATGTCATTTATGTAGGTACATAATGACATTACGTCATTATGTATTATGACTGACTTAATATATTTATTGATAGAGCAAACAGATTTTAAAATGTAGTCTAGTTTAAAAAGGATTGTAGGTAATTTTATCGATCTATTTACAAAAGCTTTACATTTATACGGACTTTTATACGGACACCGGGATATATAGCCTGAAAACTGGACTGTCCCGTCTAAAGCGGGACGTGTGGTAACGAGGTATGGGTACCTGTGTTACCGTTACCCAAACTGTGCCAACAACCTCTTCTCCGCATTGTGTTTTGTTTGATCCATCATGATACCGGGCTTATCTGTGGATGTTATAATTAGACGGGTAGTAACTTTTAACGTTCAAATTCACGAGCTAGATATATTTAAATTCACGAGCTAGGAGGGTTATAATATTAAGCTTTATTGTACCTAATATTCATAAGTTACAATAAAGCGTAATATTGTATTGTATGTCGATTTTAACGTATTGGAAAATACAATTTTAAAACAATACAAAAAGCGGTCCCATTGCTTACAACAATTTTTCAAGACACTCGCGGTACGGGGTATAAGCAGAAGAAAAGGTAGAATGCAAAAAAAAACATAGAATTAGATACAATAAACATATAATTTATAATTTAAATGAATATAGAATATATTTATTTTAATAAATTATAGAAGGTTATACTTTGTTGCATGATAGAGTTGCAAACTGAGAAATGATTGAGATAGCTTTATTCGATTACACTTAAGATTACCTACATATAAATTATTCTGTGTTAGTAGTTACCTTTGTAACATAATCCATAGTTACATATTTAAATGTATCAATTCCGCGATAATACTAGTCTAAAATCATATAAAAATATTAAAATCCATAATCAGTCAATGACAATCGTGATGAAAACTTTCTGATGTAGCTGTTATTCCAAAAGCTAAAATTAGTAGCCACTGAAATGCAAAATTATGCATACGCATGAGAAATTTAATACTGCTTCAGGCGCAATACAATAATAATGGAAAAATTGAAATTAATTAAGGGCACGTAACAAAAACCCGAATTCATTTGTATTCATCAAAAGCTTTAAAATTGATTTATGTTTTGCCTCCATCTCTCTTTGGTGGTCTCTTATTGGTCTGATGGGTAATTAAGAATGCATCCTGGCTGTTTTAAGTGTTTTATCTGATACTTTTTTTTTGTACTGCATTTACAGTCGCAAAAAAACGTAAACATAAAACAATAATTAAATCAAGTATCCCGGAAACGTAAATTCTTTAAGTTTTATACAATTTCGTGGTATAATACAATTAAGTAAATATTAAATACTATTTCTGAAAAAAATATTTAGTAATAAATGTAATGCAAAGTAAATCTTGCAGGTGAATAAATAAAATTCGTTTAGCAGCATCTTCTGCAACTAGACTTCTTCTTAAGTGTAATCGAAAAAAGCTATCTCAATTATTTCTCAGTTTGCAACTCTATCATCATATGCATCAAAGTATAACTTTCTATAATTTATATGTTCATTGTTTAATCCTACTTTTTTGTATACTTTTTTAAATTAGTGGACGGGATTTAATATATGTATTTGATTCTATCGTATTTGTGTAGGCGTAGGAATTTTTTAAGGTGGTAGAACCCTTTGTGATTTGACTGGGGAGGTACCACTGCCACACCTATTTCTAGCGCTAAGTAATTATCGTGTTTTATTGTAAGGCTGTGGTTGTCGGCTCACTTACTGAATCGACCAATGAAGCAATCGTCTTAGTCCCCAGACTCCTGAGGACTAGCTACTCAGCTACGCAACTGTAATTGACTTCAGATAAAATCCCTGTTTTATATGAAGTAAGTCGTGTCCATGGATGGCAGTGACCACTTACCATCAGGTGGACTGCATATTCGTTAGCTTCTTTGTAGTTATAACAAAGCAATGAAAATTTAAAAATCAAAACCGGTATGTCCTTATGTAGTAAGTTTAATATCAAAATTTTCAAAAGTCTTATCCAAACTTTATAAGGTTTTGCTCAATTTCGTAAATTACATTAATGAATTGTAACTATTTATTATATTTACGTATCTTGATTATTATTAATTCTTAAAATAATAATTCAAAGGGTTGACCATTATTACTTCCTCAGTATGAATACTAACGAACGAATAGGAAAAATTCAGGATCGTAATATTATTAATGGTCACCTTACATTATGGAAACAGGACGCGTTGTGGCGCGGCGCGTTTATGTGTGTCTGCCCTGAAAGTGGTAGACAAAATAGTAATCTTATTTCTTGTATACAATGTAGAATGACTTATTTATACTCACCGTATCACTATCGCACACTCATGGGTCATACCTGTTAAAATATTGAATATTAAGATATTGCCTGCCAGAACAAGTGAACAAGTGTGATGTTCAAATAAATGTAAATGAACCCTGATGAAATAAAATTTTGTTATACAATTTCTTCTTCTATTATTATTGTAACACGGAGGTCACGGATGGGCAGACAAGGTGTCAATAATAAGACTGTCAATGATATTGTATAGCCGATTTTCTTAAACTTTTTTCGTCTATCCCCCACTTTTAGTATTATTTAATTTCCAAATCCGTATAAATTGGCGCTAAAAAGTCTTTTATTTCTATTTGAGAAATTGAACTGGCCTCTCAAAGATAATGTCGTCGACGTCCATATTTGCTCAATTTAGAAAAACAAAAAGCTGCATTATCTCCTAATTTCTCCAGGCTCTTCACCATCTTTCCATAGGCCACCAGCGTTATCGCTCACTTTGAGAAACACTGCTGTATAGGCAAATATAATTTTATCTGGTTCGATATTTGTAGATATAAATGTTATAGAAGTTCCGGTGGTGGTGCGTGGCGTTGATGCCGTTCGTGGCGTTCTACCTCACGGGGCTGGCGCTGGAGATGGCGGCGCCGCTGCTCGTCAAGCTGTTCCTGCTCGTCTGTTTCTACGCGCTGCTGCACTTCGTCAGCAACATCCTATTTGACGAGGACCTAAAAAATATATTTCCCCTCAGCGTATACTTAGCCACCAAGGTGATTATTTCGTTTTTATCGAACCCTAGTGGCGAATGCACGACCGACTTCAAACCAAAAATTATACATGACAACAAATTAGTAATAAGAACTAACTATAACGACAAGCATACAATATACCTGATGAAGTAGCTACTACTGCCCATGGACATCCATGTTCTAGGTCGGTCATAGATGTATTGCTACCCCTAAAAACTAAATTGAAAGGGATTTTTTTTTCTTACCAAACTCGTCAAAAACCAGAACAAGTCTCTTGTGTGTTTGTCAATGCGAAAATTAATGAAATACACTTAAAAGTCCACTGCGCAACCTAATCGTGCTTAATTACTAGGCGCCTTAACTAACGAATAGAATGATTGAAGTCGCACGTAAATCGAGGCGAACTTCTATGACGTCCGTTGAAACGGGGTACGTGTGTGAGGGTGTGCGGCGTGCGCAGGTGTGGTTCTACATCACGTGGGCGGCGTTCGTGGCGCCCGTGGTGAGCGCGCCCAGCTCGCTGGCCTTCGCGGCGTGCTCGCTGCTGCTGTGGTACACCTTCCTGCGCTCCTGGCGCAGCGACCCCGGCGTCATCTCCGCCTCCAGGGACGACAAGTTTCGGGTGAGTCACACTAAATTAGCATTTTGTCTGCCAGGGTATATAACTGTCAGGTTGAATCAACTCAAGTCGTGGCACCCCACAACTATCACTTATGAGAATATTTTATTGCGGAAAAAATAGAGTAGGTAATCGAAAACTTATTGAGGTTTTTGGAATTCATATGAATAAATTCATATTAAACGAACGAATGAGATGATTTCAGACAATCATCGAACTGTCGGAGAGCCGCGGCGGCGGCTTCGAGCCGGCGCGCTTCTGCTCCGCCTGCCTGCTGCGCCGCCCGCTGCGCTCCAAGCACTGCTCCGTGTGCAACCGCTGCGTCGCCAAGTTCGACCACCACTGCCCCTGGGTCGGCAACTGCATCGGTGAGCTCCACCCCCACCGACCCTCATTTTCGCTCAAATAATATGTTATTTTATATAATCATTATGAAATAGCAAACGAGCATGCAGATTCTAACTGGCCCCTGCCGCTCATAGACACCTGTCATCAAGTCCAGATAAGATAAGAGGTCTACATGAGGTGCATTACAAAGTCCTTCAAACCAGAACACGGCTATGCTATTATTAGGCAGAAAAAGGCGGTGGTGCCAAAGGGTTCTACCATCTTTAAAATTATGATTATCATAGATTTTTTTTTAACACGATGTGAACTTTCGTCGCAGGCGCCAACAACCACCGCTACTTCATCGGGTTCCTGGCGAGCCTGCTCGTCATGTGCTGCTGGATGCTGTGGGGCGGCGCGCAGTACTTCGCGGCGCGCTGCGGCGGCGGCGACTGGCCCGGCGCGCCGCTCGCCTGGGCGCGCTGCAACGCGTGGCTCGCCTGGGTGATGGTCAACGCGGCCTTCCCCCTGTTCTGGGTGACGGTGCTGACGTGCTGCCAGCTGTACCTGGTGGTGTGCCTCGGCATGACGACCAACGAGCAGCTGAACCGCGGGCGCTACCGGCACTTCCAGGCGCGCGGCGGGCGCTCGCCCTTCACGCGCGGGCCGCTCAACAACTGCGCGGACTTCTTCGGCTGCCGGCTGTGCGGGCTGCTGGCGCCGCGCGCGCGCGACTGGCGCGCGGCGGGGCTGGGCGCCGACGACGGCCAGCTGGTGTAGTGCGAGAGCTAGCGACGTTTTTGTCTACATTTTGACGAGGTTCGCTTTTTTTGTATGCCGCCTCTTGTGTTGTCCGGTCGTCTATTCGAGTCCGGACCGATCGTTGTCCTTCAATAAGCTGTTGTATTCGTTTTTGTCCCCAGTGATATAAGATAAAAAATTGTAACGAGAATTGCACTAGTAAATTGTTTGTTTTGAGTAATGTTCTAAAAATGACAATGCTTCTATTTAGTAAAAAAAGTCAATAATTAATTTCTAGATACACACATAACGTATATTATTAAGTAAAAAATTGATCTTCTGTTGCAATAATTATAAAAATGGGCTAAGAAAAAACGATTAAAAACATATTTCGCTTTTATTTGTTAAAAAAAAAAAACCTAATTTAGTTAACTATTGACAAGCTTTAGATTTTTATCAATAAAAATGAAAAATTCATGTTTATGATCCGATATCAACAACTGAATGACCTGTAAAATGATAATGACCAAAAAATGATGAATATTTGTCAGTATACAAATGACATCTTCTCGTTACAAATTGACGGACCCTACACATGAAACGACATTTCAGAAACGGAGGTTCACAGCAGAGCTTAGTATTAACGAAACTCTGCTCACACATAGATTTTCTAAAAGGTTTTCTTAGCTTTTGGAAGTATATAACAGTATTTATTTACATATTTAGTTTTTTTCCCCCCGAAAAAAGTCATAAATGACTGACATCAAATCAAAGATCTTTATACGTAGCACAATAACAACACAATATCTCTTTTGTAATTCTTATACTTGTTCTCTTACACGTTTTATATATGTAGTAAAACATTACATTTGATAAATAACATTACAACCTAAAGCCATATAAGCAATACAAATGTCATTTTGACATGTTTTGGCGGCGGGAGATCTCCCTCGAGGCTAGGTGGTCATGCCTGGGGAGCGGCCGTGCTCCGGCAGCTTCAGTTCGGAACTTGTATATATGCACGATGTTGAGAATGCTTTGATAGCGTGATGCAGAAAATGCCATTTCTTGCGGGTAGTCGCCACATCAAAGTGTCATTT
>DWPG01000103.1:0-11856 GCA_018251495.1 Autochton cellus | reverse complement strand
GTTTCGTGCATTAATGGGACGTTTTCATACGTTTATGCATAGCTGTCTATACGATATGTGACGAACTATAGATAACCCCATAGTATAAGTTATATTAACTAACGTCGCGGTTAAGATAAGTTAGCGACGTATGAATATTTACTACAAAACTTTTTAGGTTTATTTATACTAATATACCTACGTTTGAATGACTTTAGTTTCAATAAAGATATTGCTCCTAAATGGTTATATTTCCCTCTCACTCGTTTTCTATGTGTGAGTGGGAAACGTATGCCAAATATCGCATTTTTTTTTTATTGAGAGAATTTACTTATACTCATGTTTACTTGAATTTTCCTTTTATGCTATGGCCAAAATTACATTTAAATATATGAAAATATTTGATTTGTGATTCCGATTCAGTTGCTCCGTTTAACAGTTTAGTGATTTAGTTAATTAATGATACACACGGGACTAAATTTACCTTAGACTTGATTGTACTTAGATCAAAGTATACCATTACCCGGTCTTAGACTTTAATTAATCAATTACACTGCCTGTCCGAATACTGAACCCGAAACTTTTCTTGCCAAATCGGCCACTACGCTACGCGGTTCAGCACTTACCCGAGGTTGAAAAACATTAGCTCCATGCGCGAATTTTTGAGTGAATTTCGAAAAATTTTGCTACAATTTGCTAAAGTTAAGATTAGGTACATATTATGTACATTTGTTAGCGCTCAACGCTGACTCTTGGAGCTCATGTGTCGTGGCGCTCGGTGCAGTCCATCAACGCAAGTTTCCGCGTGTGCACGCAGCTTACCGCAATACGTCCTGAGTCCTAAACAGTTTGTCGCATGTGCAACCAGCTTTATCAAGATACGCGCGATACATTTAACAGCTCATTATGCATGCGACGTTAGTTATTGTAGATTTATGAATCGCTCCAATTTCACGCGTCGATGCAACCCGCGTTCGATTTATAATCCATTTGCCGGGAATTTGTGTAATTAGACATTTTGAATACGTACGCAAATAGTTTTGGGTGGTTTACCCATTTCTGTGTTACAAAGGGGAATTGTTTGCGTTAGGTTTTTTACACTATGTGGAGTTGAAATAGCAAAAGAAGCATGTAGTGCAACTGATTGTAAGTGGCCATTGCCGCCCATTGACATGTGACCAACCCCATCTAAAATCAGATACTTACCTGAGGTTGGCCACATGCGTTGCTAACCCAGATTAAGTTGGATCTCCTCAGATAAATCTCTTCCTTACTACACCCTTCAGACTAGAAGACAACAGCGCTTAACACTGCTGTTGTTTCGCAAAAAAAGGTGTGACGATGGTGCCTCCAGAGACGAACCAAAAAGGGTCCCAACACCTTTAAAACACGTTTAATTCACTTCAAGTTAAGTAATATGAAGTTTCCGTGCCGTCCAACAGGACGTTCGCAGTCAAAGCAGCTTTAGCCAACAGCTAACTGGGTCACTGGCTAGGAGTTGCGAGACAGTCCACACGACACTTGTCCGTTTGACTTGATACTGCGGAATAATCCGGCAAATATGAGGATACGTGCCCTTTATAAACAACTAGACACGCTTTGCTTAGTAACCTGAGACGTCGGGATTAGTTAGTGTAATTACAAGAAGTAGGTTCCTGAAGCATACACGCTTTATATTAGTTTCACTTATAAATAACTTTTTTTTTATGAATCACTTTTTTTAAATAATATTTTCATATGCAATGTAGCAAACGAGCATGCAGTCCACCTGATGGTTAGTGGCCACTGCCGACCATGGACATCTGTAATCAACCCCATACAAAATCAAAGTCCTACCTAAGGTTGACCACAGATGCGTTCCTACCCCTGAGGACTAAGTTGGAAAGTCTCGGATAAGTATGTCTCCCTTACCACACCCTTCAAACCAGAACACAGCAGCGCTTAACTGCTGCTGCTGCTGCAACTGCTGTTATTAGGCAGACATCGGTGTGGCGGTGGTGCCGCCGGAGTCTAACCACATAGAGTTCTACCACCTTTAACTGACTGCCGGTCCATAAGTAGGTTCACGTAGTGTGTGTAGCAGCTAGTTCAGGCAATGGTTTAGGCAGTACCCTACATACGTTTGCCAATTATTTCTATTTTTATCTCTACTATTTTTAGATGGTCGTTTATATACATCCTTCATTTTGTCATTGGCAAGGTTTTCGTTTCTATTTTAGAAAAAAAAATCTCAATAATGAAAATACACAGCGTGTATCACTTTAGTAAGCTAACCTCTGTGTTATTTACTCACTCTGTGAAATAGAAATAAACTTCAGCAGCGACGTAATAAATCGCAAAGTGAACATGAAAAAACGATTATAGAGACACTTGACTCGTGGTTAGGGATGAATGAATAGAATGGCGGAAGATATGGCTTTCTATTCATCTATTGTGTGCCTCTATACGAGTAATTATATCACATTGTATCAAGATACAGTGTTATTGATATAATAACTGTAGTGTAGTTAGTGTTTTGTCAGCTCATTAAAACCATAGATATTTTTGCAAATAAATCGTTATAAATCAAGAGCAAACATTCTGCTAAAAATATACTGTAAGTTCGAAACAAAATATACACAGAATATAGATAATAAGATAACAAAGACAAGATATGAATATGTTTAACTACATAATATTTAAAGGTGGTAGAACCCTTCGTGGTTCGACTCCGGCGGCACCACTGCCACACCTATTTCGGCCTAACAACAGCAGGGTTTAGCGCCGCTGTGTTCTGGTCTGAAGCGTGTGGTAAGGGAAACATGCTCATCCGAGGCGTACCAACTTAGTCCTCAGAGGTAGCAACACATCCGTTGTCAACGTAGGACACTGATCTTATCTGGGGTTCATTACAGATGTCCATGGGCGGCAGTGGCCGCTTTCCATCAGGTGGACTGCATGCTCGTTTGCTACTTCCAAATTATAAAATAATAATAATAATACTATATATTGTGTTTATAAATATAACATAATTCATGTTTACAAAAATGTTGTAATGATTATAACACAACTTTTAATGATGTGCAAAAGCTTATAACAAAAACCACGCGAAGAGTATAACAATATTTAGTGGTAGCTTTGCGTGCGCGGGACACATGTTGCATGTTGCGTTGCGTGTAAAACATGTTGCGGAGTTGAAGACGCATCCCTATATCTCGCTCGTATGTACGTTTGTCTGAAATGAAAGGTATTTATATTGTACATGCCTATAATAGTAACAATGTTCTAAATACTATGGAGATTGAGTTAAATAATAATAGTGATACTGACGCTTTCTGCATTCATATTCAAAAACTGTAAAAGATTTCTTGTACGTGGGTGCCATAGGCACATATAAAGGAAATTTGATTACTATAAATATTCTTCTTATACACCCATTCTAGATATAGGTATAACTATGTCTATCGATCTTTTAATTTTAAATCAGGTATACCTTGGCCAAGAATTAAACATGGAACTATCTGCGTGTTAGACTATATAGAACAGTTTAAATTATATTGTTCTAAAACAATGGGTTATAAATATCTGTAAGGGCTCTAACATACGAGCGACCGCTTGTTAATACACGAGCGACAATCCGTGTCAGCAAGCGTCGCCAACGGCCGTCGGCAGCAGTCAGCGACAGACGGCGGCTGCCAGCGATGCGCGGCGGCAGTCGCTGACGACGGCCCGCGACAGTCTGCGACGTTCGGCGACAGTCGTCAGCTGTCGCCGCCGGCCACTTTGCGATCGTGTTTTATCAATTGCCGCTGACGACAGGCACGACGGTCGGCGACTGTAGCCAGTGGTCGTCAGCGACAGCTCATAACAGTTGGCGTCCGTCGGCGACAGTCGTCAGAGATCACCGATGACTGTCGCCGACCGTCGCTACCTGTCGTTAGCGACGCGCGGCGAACGTAGTTGGTAGTCGCTGACGAGAGCTGTCGCTAGTATAATAGAGCCCATAGTCGTGAATAATCACGAATGCTGCTGAAGATACGAAAATTTGCTTTATTATTAAAACAAATCATGAAATATAATTTAAACTTAAATTCCTATGATATATTGTATATACCTATATCAAAATCTATATAGGCAAAAGCGATAAGTGCAATTTTTAGAGGTGCAATTTAAGTACCGTCAGTTTATTTTTTTGTATCAGTGGAAACGGATGAAAGTTTTGATAAGTGACGATTATTATTTTTATGGAATTGAAGTAACAAATCACCATGCAGTTCAACTGATAGTATGTACTCATAGGAATTTGTAACCAATTTCCAAATAGGATTTGAGTCCTGGCAGTAAGAGTAAGAAGATTTCTGACATTAAATATATCTATTTATTACTTTCGAATCATTTAGCGATTATGGAAAAATAGCATTTTACTTCAAAGGAATTTTTGTAGCCAATTCAAATGGATGCCAGAAATAAGCTTGGTCATTACGCAAATTGCCTTTTACTCTAAACTTTTTATAGGAACATTTTTATATATTATTTATATTACAGTTTTTAGAGAAATAAGAAAGTGGCTACTTATTAAAAAAATACTTCTATAAATTATCATTTTTAAGTCATCTTTTATTCGAAAGACTTGTATTTATTCCATGTAACGTAAAACAAAGTATAGATTTTTATTTTAGTTATTCAATACAATAAATACACTCATTGGGAAATCAAACATCATATAAGACATATATACATATATATATATTACTATTTAACTGTTTTTGTATCATACGAATATAACATAACGTAATTATATAAGCGTATATACAGCCACATTCTAGGAAAGAACGTTCGATTTTCTTCAGATACTTTGTAATTTCCATTGTATTCTATGAAACTTTAATGAACCGTATATTAATTCAAGCTCGAACGATATTAACAAAGATGGTACGGAGAAAATTGCTTTACCTTGCGACGTTCGAGCAATTGTATCAGTGTAGCGGAAGTGATTGCAGTGTATTCCGGGGTGCATTCTGATTTCATTAGAGCCGCTCTAGCGGTGTTTTTGGTGTAGAAGGTAGCTTTATTCCTGCTTTATAATCGTAATAAAGGAACAAATTCTAAAATAATTATTTTCATTCAATATGCAATGGTTTGTATTGCCCCATCGTTAAGCATTAAGAATTCACATAATACAAAGTACATAAAACAAAGTACATAAAGCGTTTGACTTAAATTTAAGTCAAACGCTTTATGTACTTTGTTTTATGTACTTTGTATTATGTGAATTCTTAATGCTTAACGATGGGGCAATACAAACCATTGCATATTGAATGAAAATAATTATTTTAGAATTTGTTCCTTTATTACGATTATAAAGCAGGAATAAAGCTACCTTCTACACCAAAAACACCGCTAGAGCGGCTCTAATGAAATCAGAATGCACCCCGGAATACACTGCAATCACTTCCGCTACACTGATACAATTGCTCGAACGTCGCAAGGTAAAGCAATTTTCTCCGTACCATCTTTGTTAATATCGTTCGAGCTTGAATTAATATACGGTTCATTAAAGTTTCATAGAATACAATGGAAATTACAAAGTATCTGAAGAAAATCGAACGTTCTTTCCTAGAATGTGGCTGTATATACGCTTATATAATTACGTTATGTTATATTCGTATGATACAAAAACAGTTAAATAGTAATATATATATATGTATATATGTCTTATATGATGTTTGATTTCCCAATGAGTGTATTTATTGTATTGAATAACTAAAATAAAAATCTATACTTTGTTTTACGTTACATGGAATAAATACAAGTCTTTCGAATAAAAGATGACTTAAAAATGATAATTTATAGAAGTATTTTTTTAATAAGTAGCCACTTTCTTATTTCTCTAAAAACTGTAATATAAATAATATATAAAAATGTTCCTATAAAAAGTTTAGAGTAAAAGGCAATTTGCGTAATGACCAAGCTTATTTCTGGCATCCATTTGAATTGGCTACAAAAATTCCTTTGAAGTAAAATGCTATTTTTCCATAATCGCTAAATGATTCGAAAGTAATAAATAGATATATTTAATGTCAGAAATCTTCTTACTCTTACTGCCAGGACTCAAATCCTATTTGGAAATTGGTTACAAATTCCTATGAGTACATACTATCAGTTGAACTGCATGGTGATTTGTTACTTCAATTCCATAAAAATAATAATCGTCACTTATCAAAACTTTCATCCGTTTCCACTGATACAAAAAAATAAACTGACGGTACTTAAATTGCACCTCTAAAAATTGCACTTATCGCTTTTGCCTATATAGATTTTGATATAGGTATATACAATATATCATAGGAATTTAAGTTTAAATTATATTTCATGATTTGTTTTAATAATAAAGCAAATTTTCGTATCTTCAGCAGCATTCGTGATTATTCACGACTATGGGCTCTATTATACTAGCGACAGCTCTCGTCAGCGACTACCAACTACGTTCGCCGCGCGTCGCTAACGACAGGTAGCGACGGTCGGCGACAGTCATCGGTGATCTCTGACGACTGTCGCCGACGGACGCCAACTGTTATGAGCTGTCGCTGACGACCACTGGCTACAGTCGCCGACCGTCGTGCCTGTCGTCAGCGGCAATTGATAAAACACGATCGCAAAGTGGCCGGCGGCGACAGCTGACGACTGTCGCCGAACGTCGCAGACTGTCGCGGGCCGTCGTCAGCGACTGCCGCCGCGCATCGCTGGCAGCCGCCGTCTGTCGCTGACTGCTGCCGACGGCCGTTGGCGACGCTTGCTGACACGGATTGTCGCTCGTGTATTAACAAGCGGTCGCTCGTATGTTAGAGCCCTTACAGATATTTATAACCCATTGTTTTAGAACAATATAATTTAAACTGTTCTATATAGTCTAACACGCAGATAGTTCCATGTTTAATTCTTGGCCAAGGTATACCTGATTTAAAATTAAAAGATCGATAGACATAGTTATACCTATATCTAGAATGGGTGTATAAGAAGAATATTTATAGTAATCAAATTTCCTTTATATGTGCCTATGGCACCCACGTACAAGAAATCTTTTACAGTTTTTGAATATGAATGCAGAAAGCGTCAGTATCACTATTATTATTTAACTCAATCTCCATAGTATTTAGAACATTGTTACTATTATAGGCATGTACAATATAAATACCTTTCATTTCAGACAAACGTACATACGAGCGAGATATAGGGATGCGTCTTCAACTCCGCAACATGTTTTACACGCAACGCAACATGCAACATGTGTCCCGCGCACGCAAAGCTACCACTAAATATTGTTATACTCTTCGCGTGGTTTTTGTTATAAGCTTTTGCACATCATTAAAAGTTGTGTTATAATCATTACAACATTTTTGTAAACATGAATTATGTTATATTTATAAACACAATATATAGTATTATTATTATTATTTTATAATTTGGAAGTAGCAAACGAGCATGCAGTCCACCTGATGGAAAGCGGCCACTGCCGCCCATGGACATCTGTAATGAACCCCAGATAAGATCAGTGTCCTACGTTGACAACGGATGTGTTGCTACCTCTGAGGACTAAGTTGGTACGCCTCGGATGAGCATGTTTCCCTTACCACACGCTTCAGACCAGAACACAGCGGCGCTAAACCCTGCTGTTGTTAGGCCGAAATAGGTGTGGCAGTGGTGCCGCCGGAGTCGAACCACGAAGGGTTCTACCACCTTTAAATATTATGTAGTTAAACATATTCATATCTTGTCTTTGTTATCTTATTATCTATATTCTGTGTATATTTTGTTTCGAACTTACAGTATATTTTTAGCAGAATGTTTGCTCTTGATTTATAACGATTTATTTGCAAAAATATCTATGGTTTTAATGAGCTGACAAAACACTAACTACACTACAGTTATTATATCAATAACACTGTATCTTGATACAATGTGATATAATTACTCGTATAGAGGCACACAATAGATGAATAGAAAGCCATATCTTCCGCCATTCTATTCATTCATCCCTAACCACGAGTCAAGTGTCTCTATAATCGTTTTTTCATGTTCACTTTGCGATTTATTACGTCGCTGCTGAAGTTTATTTCTATTTCACAGAGTGAGTAAATAACACAGAGGTTAGCTTACTAAAGTGATACACGCTGTGTATTTTCATTATTGAGATTTTTTTTTCTAAAATAGAAACGAAAACCTTGCCAATGACAAAATGAAGGATGTATATAAACGACCATCTAAAAATAGTAGAGATAAAAATAGAAATAATTGGCAAACGTATGTAGGGTACTGCCTAAACCATTGCCTGAACTAGCTGCTACACACACTACGTGAACCTACTTATGGACCGGCAGTCAGTTAAAGGTGGTAGAACTCTATGTGGTTAGACTCCGGCGGCACCACCGCCACACCGATGTCTGCCTAATAACAGCAGTTGCAGCAGCAGCAGCAGTTAAGCGCTGCTGTGTTCTGGTTTGAAGGGTGTGGTAAGGGAGACATACTTATCCGAGACTTTCCAACTTAGTCCTCAGGGGTAGGAACGCATCTGTGGTCAACCTTAGGTAGGACTTTGATTTTGTATGGGGTTGATTACAGATGTCCATGGTCGGCAGTGGCCACTAACCATCAGGTGGACTGCATGCTCGTTTGCTACATTGCATATGAAAATATTATTTAAAAAAAGTGATTCATAAAAAAAAAGTTATTTATAAGTGAAACTAATATAAAGCGTGTATGCTTCAGGAACCTACTTCTTGTAATTACACTAACTAATCCCGACGTCTCAGGTTACTAAGCAAAGCGTGTCTAGTTGTTTATAAAGGGCACGTATCCTCATATTTGCCGGATTATTCCGCAGTATCAAGTCAAACGGACAAGTGTCGTGTGGACTGTCTCGCAACTCCTAGCCAGTGACCCAGTTAGCTGTTGGCTAAAGCTGCTTTGACTGCGAACGTCCTGTTGGACGGCACGGAAACTTCATATTACTTAACTTGAAGTGAATTAAACGTGTTTTAAAGGTGTTGGGACCCTTTTTGGTTCGTCTCTGGAGGCACCATCGTCACACCTTTTTTTGCGAAACAACAGCAGTGTTAAGCGCTGTTGTCTTCTAGTCTGAAGGGTGTAGTAAGGAAGAGATTTATCTGAGGAGATCCAACTTAATCTGGGTTAGCAACGCATGTGGCCAACCTCAGGTAAGTATCTGATTTTAGATGGGGTTGGTCACATGTCAATGGGCGGCAATGGCCACTTACAATCAGTTGCACTACATGCTTCTTTTGCTATTTCAACTCCACATAGTGTAAAAAACCTAACGCAAACAATTCCCCTTTGTAACACAGAAATGGGTAAACCACCCAAAACTATTTGCGTACGTATTCAAAATGTCTAATTACACAAATTCCCGGCAAATGGATTATAAATCGAACGCGGGTTGCATCGACGCGTGAAATTGGAGCGATTCATAAATCTACAATAACTAACGTCGCATGCATAATGAGCTGTTAAATGTATCGCGCGTATCTTGATAAAGCTGGTTGCACATGCGACAAACTGTTTAGGACTCAGGACGTATTGCGGTAAGCTGCGTGCACACGCGGAAACTTGCGTTGATGGACTGCACCGAGCGCCACGACACATGAGCTCCAAGAGTCAGCGTTGAGCGCTAACAAATGTACATAATATGTACCTAATCTTAACTTTAGCAAATTGTAGCAAAATTTTTCGAAATTCACTCAAAAATTCGCGCATGGAGCTAATGTTTTTCAACCTCGGGTAAGTGCTGAACCGCGTAGCGTAGTGGCCGATTTGGCAAGAAAAGTTTCGGGTTCAGTATTCGGACAGGCAGTGTAATTGATTAATTAAAGTCTAAGACCGGGTAATGGTATACTTTGATCTAAGTACAATCAAGTCTAAGGTAAATTTAGTCCCGTGTGTATCATTAATTAACTAAATCACTAAACTGTTAAACGGAGCAACTGAATCGGAATCACAAATCAAATATTTTCATATATTTAAATGTAATTTTGGCCATAGCATAAAAGGAAAATTCAAGTAAACATGAGTATAAGTAAATTCTCTCAATAAAAAAAAAATGCGATATTTGGCATACGTTTCCCACTCACACATAGAAAACGAGTGAGAGGGAAATATAACCATTTAGGAGCAATATCTTTATTGAAACTAAAGTCATTCAAACGTAGGTATATTAGTATAAATAAACCTAAAAAGTTTTGTAGTAAATATTCATACGTCGCTAACTTATCTTAACCGCGACGTTAGTTAATATAACTTATACTATGGGGTTATCTATAGTTCGTCACATATCGTATAGACAGCTATGCATAAACGTATGAAAACGTCCCATTAATGCACGAAACTGATCAACAGATGATCCTAGCTGACCTACTTCCGCCGTCAAAACCTATCATTAATCTGCTTCAGTGATAAGTATATTAAAATTCTATATAGAAACAACTCACTCTCAAGAGATCGTTGATCTCAGTATGGATCGCTTCTTAACATCAATATATTCTTTTGTGACGAAAAAACTAGACTAATTATCTATACGGATACGGGTAGCCACATACTCCGCCAACATTTTCCGGACCGGAGCGTAACGTTCGCAAATTCCCGAATATTCCCAATATCGCGCCACCCCGACCTATCTCGACGGCCAGACGTCTTTTCTAACTTACGCAACAGAATTTACGCTCAAGCGAGCCGTGGTCCACTAGCGCTAACGTTACCCTCACACTTGCACCGTATAAGCACTCCCCAAGCTAAACAGAAACCCCTCGCCCCCCTCGTCCAGTTATATCTAAGGCGCCGGAGGGGGGCTACGGGCTCGCGGTCAGAGTTCCCGATGTGACAAACTATGGTATAGTGCGGTATCGGAAACACGCCAGCATAACTTGGCCTTCCCCGTCCCGCGTTTAGCTTTTGTTTCTCACGTAATAGACGGGGCTGGAGGGATGATAGGAGGTCGGCGGAGAGTGGCCGGTTGTTGGCTGTAGGTATGGATGTGGTAGTAGATGTGTAGCGAGGCGAATGGCAGCGGGCGCTCGCAGCGTGTGGGTGAGACGTTTACGGTCGGATCGCTGGTCGACAGCGGTGAAGTGACCATGCTCTCTCTCTATATTTAATACGCAGGATATAATACATTTATATAATTTTACCAGATGACACCAAAATACAAATCAACATTAAGTATCTACTATTTGATTAGTTAATTTTAAAAATAATACAAATTTTACATACATTAATAATTGCACGACAATTGTTTACAGTTAACATGTATTGTGTAAATATATGCAAATTTGTGTTAAATTATTTTTTTGTAAACCGAATATACCTAATTCATTTTTATTAACATTAGAACGTTCAAAAACAAGGTTTTATACCTCTTATAGATTATAGTAAAAACAATCATGACCAGAACACTCAATATATTATAAAACAACTCCAAAATATCTGTAAAAGGAAATAAAAACACTACCTTCACCAAATCAATAGAAAATAAAGAGCACACCAAAATTAAAGTCAACACTAATCCTGATTATCTCTAAAAAAATATAAAGTAGTATTCATTTATTATTAACCTATATCCAAAAAATATACTAAAAGTCATTCATTAATCCATTATTAAACCAAAAAAAACAACATCCATCCCGAATATAAAACCAAACAGATGGCCACCGACACGCGGGCGCAATACCGCGCTGCGAGACGCGCCGCGGTCGGCCCCTCGCGTCGCGCCAATTAATTACGGTGGCCATCTTACCCCCACCCACCCCCCCCCCGGGCCTTGCTGACGGACAATAATTGCCGAATACACGTCGCTAGCTCGAGCCTCTTGCCCGCATGTACCCTACATAT
>DWPG01000102.1:0-11872 GCA_018251495.1 Autochton cellus | reverse complement strand
TGTAGTGAGACCTAATATTATATATATATTTTATAATAAAAGATTGATAGTAAAAGGACCTAATCAACACCTTTAGTACAAGAGAAACATTAACGTAAGAGCAATATAAACAAAGGTCAGAAATCATGTGATGCTACAAAGTTGCCAGAGTTAAGTGTACGGAGACTGAAACTGGATATAAACAATGTATCAGCACAAATAGAATCATAAATCAATCAAGATTACTATGAGACACCTTGAAATACGTTTTATAAGAGGTCACCTCGGATCATTACAAAGTGCTACGGGCTATGGGAATGTCATTGTTGGTCTCATAGGCGGGGTGGAGTACATTAATACAGCCACGGCTCTGTCTAAGGTTGCCATTAGATCTAATGCCTGCGCCACGTTTCGAACAAACGCTATTGAACTTATCGCTGGAGATAGTAAGGCTTTCGCTAAACTGAGGGATGCCATAATTCACAGGGAATCACAATGGATTAAAGAGCGACCAATCATACAATATCGTAGCCCGACCGACCATAGACGTAATAATCAAATAGACGGGTAATGAGTTATATGTACTAAGTAATGAGATAAAATAAGTCTTGTCAGTATCTCTGTATATTTAAATAAGACACAAAGCTTGTAAGATAATTCAGACATGATAAATAAACAAACTATCGCGTTGATATATTAAATGTGCCAATATGACTAATTTAAATGAACGACTCCAGGTGTTACGAGTATCGCTTGCTAATGTAAATTGTCACATTCTGTGTATTATTATTTATGTTACGATATCATGAAAACGTCGTATAGTCTAGGCTAGCTTATAAATAAAATAAAAGTTCTATTTTGCATACCTCATATATATTTACATACATGATATTTCAACCAGTATTACAAGATTATTTTAACATAGCTAGTTAACAGGAGCCAAAATGTGAAATAAAGACTGATAATTTGTATGTACAAAGATTAAGCAAGTAGCAGAACAAGAGAGTTTAATTATCAGATGAGGAGCTATGCTGCAATGCATATTAAGATCATTGTGTATCCCACGATGTACCGTCGGTCTAGCGTCTCGAGCCTTGGAATATCGTTGAGACATCCGACAAACGCATTGTTTCCGGTGGGTATTCACATAATTAAATCGGTGGCAACCACTGTCGTAAATTTTATGAACAGCGTTCAGATGTCGGATTTCGGCATACGATTGTTAACGTGGCACCTTATTTAATTCAGTTCGTGCGATCATATCATGAAAATTACGGATTTTATTGAAGATTTTGACTAATGTAGTAAAAGTATGACATGTTTGCCCTCAAGATAAACAGGCAACGAACCATAACAAAACATCGAGTCCTTCTCAAGGGCAAGGAAAAAACAATGCTAAATTCGAAACGTCAAAGTCAGTTAATTTCGGAGGAGCGGCCTCCGCCAATCGTTGAAACATTAACTTCCGACTACATATAGGAGCGGTCGTATTGATTCCTGATAAAATGTGTTATAGCGAATAACCAAGATCGTAAAGTTGATCTTGCGAAACTTTATGCGCAAAATAAACTGATAGGAGGCATACAATGGCACATTCGAACAAATAGATTTCCTGTCAGTTGCGATAAAATACGACGCGTCATATTTAGTACCAAGAGTTACCCATTCGCTTTGTTTTGGACTCGTCCCTGGGATTTGTCTGATGCTTAACGCATTACGAAAAACTTGCATGCAATGAAAACAAATATTACACCACTCCCGGCTCGAAATAAAATCTTAAGCTGGCCAAATCCAGTTTTAGTAATGCGCTATTATGAGCCAGAACATTTTTATGTAACAAAGAAAGTTGCAATATTTTTACGGATGACACAGCTGCAAGTGCTTATATTCACAATGGACTCTGCTCAGAAAATTATATAAGAGCAATGTAGAGATTCTTCTCGAAGTATATTTTATTATTAAACAAGTTGCACTTTGGAATAAATTGCGTTTTTTGATGCCTCGTGAAATGGGTGGGAGAGTAATAAAATTTATTTCGAGGTAAAAAGTTCTGTAGAAATAATTTGGAGTCGGGGCGACGGGCACAATGCGGGCTAACGATTCGGCATTCTTGGCTGAAAAACCAGCGCGACGGGTCTCGGTGGGATGAAAGCAAGCAGCTTCATGTAATCATCAATAAAGCCAACGTCGTCGTAATATTGTCCAACTTTCGCGAGAAAATTACTGTTAATGCACAAATCCGCCATTTCTGTTCACCGTTACCGACAAGAGGGTTGATGTTTTATGGCAATCTTGTAAATCGTTAGCCGATTTCCATTTTGTGACTTGTGAGTAAATTTATCTTTTTACTTCGTAAAACAATTGTAAGGAAACTCGAGAACAGAGCGTTTCTATATTTACAATGCAGGAAAAAGCAAACATTCTGAAATAATCAGCGTTGAATGTCGTTATCTGACATTGATAGAGGCTCTTTGTATCATTTGTTTGGTTGCAAAACCTTCTCCTTGCGCGCACACATCTTCGCACAGTGATACTGTTATATTTATCCTTATCACAAACCAACATGCTTACGTCTGTTGCTACACGTGCGTCATAGATCATAGCCTGAGGCGTGTCTATACCTACTGATATCCTTTCTTAACTTTATCATTCTTCTTTATCATCTATTTCATTTCTACACTTACTACCATTCGACTATTAGTAGGCATAGAATCTGTCTCATGTTTGCCATGTTTTATTATATTATTAATATTATGTGTGGTATAAAACTTTGCTGTTGCTCTAATATTAATCTTTGATGTAGAATAATGTATTTGAAACATACGTTACTTAAGTTTCTCAATAACAAACTTTGACAATTAAGTAATGTATCTACATCAATGTAATTTAAGTCTAAATTGCGAAACAGGAATGAAAAGATATGATTTATAGCTTTAGTGAAATAATTTTCATGGAGTCAAGATGCAGTTTTAATCTTGTTTCAGGGTTTTGCAAAACCGTAAATTAATTTCAATGGTCATAACATAATTGACAATATTCTGTTGTATTATAATTGTCCAAATTAATCTGAGTTAAGAAAACAATAATAAGTATATATGTAATTGAAAAAAAAAAACAACGATTACGATAAACTACAATGCCTCTAAAATGAAGACAATTCTAACTTAACCATTAAAACCGAACAAGCCGTTTAGGCTATAGAGCTAAAACCTAAAAATAGACATTCTCGACGAAAAATTTTTTTTTGGGCAGATATGTTAAAAATAAAATTTTGTAAATAAAGCATAGCAAGGTAACATAACCATAGCTTGTTTTGACACATAACCAATTTATTGGAGCTCTAGGTCTTGATGTCTGGGAGGCTCGTACTCAGCCAAGAGACATGTTATTAGTTGCAGTGATATCCCATATCGTAATATTGGATCGACCACGCGATCCAACCTCCGGCTTGTATAAGCGTGAAACGGCCTACGCGTGTTACCGACTCCGACACCGTTGTAAAAACTTGGCGTCGCTTCAATCGAGGGAGCACTGTAAGCGACAATTGTAGCGGATGTTAGGATACAGAAAATTAATCAAGTGACTATATTGGGAAACTGACAAATTTATTTGATGAAAAGAGATTTTAAGAAAACATTAAATTAGTTTTATTGAAGATCTAAAGCTCAGCCTATGATATACATAAGAGTTTGTTTGATATGTTATTCTAAATGACGTAAATACCACCACTGATAGCTACAAAATTAACACCAATGTATCTACCTTATTCTACGAATAAATAATTTGTATTTGCATTTGTAAAGAAGTTTTTACAGTTGAGTACCATCTGATCTGACACGGACAAACCAATTCTAAGATTTAAATTATATTTTATGATGGTAAGTTGTTTTTCGTACGTCTTAGTATGTGCATAGAAATTAATTTGATATAATATATTGAAACGCAGTGATAAACGCTAGCAATGAGACCGTACAGGGCCCGACGCGAGTACATTAGTGGCGCCCGTGTAGGCGCGCGGGCCATCTGTCGCGGCACAGTTAGAGCTACGCCGACGAAAATGCACCACACAACTGCATGATACGGTTATAGGATTATCAGATTTGACGATAGATTCACGAAGGAAGGTGATAGAAGTAGCATGTAGTAAACAACAAAATAAAAGGTTGTCAAAAGAAAAAAATACACGACGAATAGACTTCTTTCCCTTGGGAAGTCGGTTAAAAACCATACTTGTCAATAATTAATTTGTGATGTCACATAGATTTTTTATCCATATTCACATTAGTACAATTATTATTCACAGAATGTTAAAAAAGACATTGAATGTGATATTTTGTTGACCTATAATATAAAAATATATGGAATGGAATGGAATATAAAAATATGTGCAAAAACACATATAGTTTTTTGTTTTTCTGTTTCCCAGTGAGCCCTTATTTGGTGTTATGATCAACAATAACAATTTCTCTCTGCTTTATCCGAAATTACCTTCAGCATAAACTTTGCTTCTTGAAAAATAAGAGCTATTATTGTAAGAAAACAGTACAAAAGACATAGAAAACTTTCTACGGCGCTCTTTACTAAGAAAATAACATTTAATGGTTGATGTAGTCAAAGTTAGGAAAATGAGATCTGTTTGTAAGACTGCTTAGTAAATTTACTTCGAAGGGGGTAAAAGCTAAACTGTGTTTATGATGAGATGAAAAAATAATAATTAAATGACAAATACAGTTTCTTAAACAAATCGCACCTGTCGATCGGGTCACAAGTCAAACATGAGACGAACGTCAACGATGATACTCTCGTGAGGATGAAAATAATTAAAACAGTTAATAGCTGTGACTGGACGGATGACTAATTTGAGGGAGTCAAAGACGTTCACCAGTTGTGACATTGAGGAAACGCGGTCAAAACCACCGATGATGCTATTGCTAGCGTCGGACATGTAATTCTCACTGACATTAAAAATGAAAATGTTTTAACGAGTCTATTTGTTTTTCATGAGACTAATTATTTTGAGACAAACATGCCTAAGAGTTGGCCAAGTGTATTGGAATTTAGAATGACTATTATTTGAAATACGATGGTCGTTATACGGTGTATTAACCCCTTTTTTAAGAAACCCGTGTGACAATAACTAACTGTTATTGAATGTAAGAATAAAATTAATTTACTTTTTATTTTCTTTTAACGTTTTGCATTAACATATTTTTTGGATTTTCATCGAATTGCTATAAATTGAATTTTATTGGCAAAACGTGATTACCTATGATTGATATCAATCGGGTACCTAATTGCATTGGTGAGTTGAGCAATAAATTTAATGTTTCAAACAAGGCTAATATTGTCAATGGTTGATTTACGAGTCGGCGATATATTATTTTATGGTCATTCTATTTATCAGATCTATCGTACGAGAATGATAAAGTTCATGTGGAGAGTTAGAGCGATAAATTTAGATTACCTTTGGCCACAATTAATTTTATCCTTAAAGTTAGTCTTTTAAGAAAGAAAGATTTCATAGAGCTAATAATTTTTTGATGTCATTGTAGTCAGACCTAGTTATTGAAATTGCATTGCAAAGTAAAGTGCAAAGAATGTAACCACCTTTGATAAGTTAAAAGCTTTATTAGTTCTCTTTGCATCATCTCATCTTCACTTTAATCTTGAAGTAATGTTAAGAAATCCATCTACTGTTACATTACTTAAAAACACTTTTAAGATTGACAACAACCCTATCTGTGTTCTACTACTGAGCATAGGTTTATTCACGAAGCTGAATGTGGAAAAAGTGTCACTTCTATGATCTTTAAAATATACCTTAAAAAAAATACACCTTATTCGTAACTGTGTATTTTGAAGGGCATGTTCAGGTCATTTTAAATTCCACGGCTTCCTTCAAAACTATTAGTTACTTCATTGTTATCAAGTGCAACGATCCGTGGTATCCCGACGCCCTCCTTGACTTTGACACCTGCTGCAACAGCGGCACCACGCTCCGCTGGTTCGGAGGTGACTATCGAAATTCGAATTAATTAAGTGACCGTCCAATTCCACGATGCACCTGGCGTTAAGTTGGGAATTCTGGGAGTTTTCGGACTTTTGTTTATATAATGAGACAATTTTTAAGCGGACGTTGCTTTACATATAAAGTAGCTACAAATCGTCGTTCTATCCGCGTCGAAGGTCTTGTGTGTATCATAAATCTTCATTTGGTCCCACTTTTGAGATACAGTAGTTGATAGATACTACTTGCAGTCAAGTAGGGAAATTAAGTTTAGTTTAATTTACGTCTCTACATAATTATATATAAATACATGTGAACCTTTTCAGAGTAATTCTTTTCGTATCCGATTTAGTTTAACGTTAAGATTGTCGAGTCAAGCGTTCGAGACTTGGATTAGTAAGGGTAAGTGGCTAAATTTCATACGCGTTTTTAACTCCAGAGGGCAAATTAACCTTTTCGGAGGTATTAACGACGGTTCGAAAACATCCGACGTCGGTTAGTCACCAATCTGTATCTTCCTTTAGCAATAATCCGCACAAGTGCACCTAGCAGTGGGACACAATGAGGGTCGCAACAAATGATTCCTCATTGTTTTAATCGATCAAGAAACTAAAACTTTTGAAATTTTTGAAATTGTGCTTCTTTTACTGAAAATGGCAAATAAAAGTATGTCATTCGCATAAAAACTAGATCATTGAGGTAGGAATTAAAACATCATGTAATATTATCTCGGCCTGGCATACTTGCGGTGTCTAGATTGCGTCACAATCATGATTCTCTCATGAAATACACACTTTTGATAACAAGCTTTTAGAGCATTTACATAACTTCTTATGTTATGTAGCAGTTTATTGCACTACACAAATAAAAAGTAGTTGGAAGATCTTACAAAATAAATTACTCACCAGTATCGCATGATTGAGAGAAATAAGTTGAATAACAAAAATTGACGATATCGTAACAGAAACGTTTAAGATAATACAAATGAAATGTAGTACGTATTAATAACGAGCAAAGAACTAAATTGAAACAGCTTCAGCGATTCTAAATGAGATAAGGAAATGCAACTGTTGAATACTCAATTAATATAAAATCGTTGGATTGCATTACATTTACATTTACATTACATTAATGGTTACATGAGTATAGGATACCGTTGCATTTTTTTCTTCGCTACTGAAATTGCGTCACACGCGTTTCTCTTTTCAAGTCGAAAGTGTAGTCTATTTATACTAAGTTATTTGCATTACTTTAAAATGTAAAGATAGCTGTCAAATCGTTACACGTTACGTATAAAACGAATTATCGTTAATTTTAACGATCCTTATAAAGACATTATTATGTTGTGAAACTAATTATTGGATCCTCAACGATTTTAATATCGATTTGGCCGGATTCGTAAATAAAAAATCATCAGGATTTCCTGAATATTGCGTTTCAATGTGAAATCGTAACGAAGTTATAACAATTCCGTTACTTTTATTGCACGGTACAATTCAAGAAACTGGCGATTTCCGATCATCATATACCACAAGATACTGTAAGATATACTACTATGTGCTAATAAGCAAAAGTATATCCACTGTGTTCATTTTTGCCGCATAGCCAAAGTCGTCGCAATGCTGTGTTCCAGTTCAAAGCTGTGAATGGCACAATGCATTTGCACACGAGGCGTTCCAACAAAATCATCAAAGGACACGTGTCAACTGAGACATGGTTTGTTTGAATGTACACAAACAGTATTTTGACTGCGATCATTCTTCGGAATTAGTCAGACACTGTAATGTGTGTCTAATATTTAATTCGTAGAAGAAAAATGTGGTCTACTCGTGGGTAACATTTGTCGCAATTATGAACATACAAGTACCGCCTTTAAGTTAATAACTCTCATCTTTAACTTCCATGCCTGGTAGACTTGAACGAAACTTTAGCTAATATTCGACTCCTTTAATCTGGAACACGCCACATTTCTGCAGCGGAAATAAAGATATCAACAACCCAATCGATCCGTACCGCGCTATATCAAACACGGCCTTGAAAATTGCCCCCAAATCCTAACGAACGCTTTCCGGGTCAGAGGCACATAAACAAATTTCTCACATCAAAGTCCCATTACGAGCCTTCCGACGTGGAGCCACTCGACGAGAATGCAGTAATAAACATACAAATTGCATAATTGCCGAAGTAGGGGAGTGGGTCGCATACCGACGACGGTCCGCGTGATATAATTCCAAGCCGAATATCACGTAGGTCGGCAGTGCGAGGTGCAGCGGAAGTACTGACTCATGGAGAATTATGAACGCCTGGTACTTTCAATAATGCATGTAAAAAAATTCAGGAAAATTTAATGCAGGTTACGTAATTGCTGAAGGCCGCAACCAAATGCATTATATCGTAGTGTAACGAACAATAACAAGTATAGTAGAAACCTTGAATAACCTTCGAAGTCTTGATGATCGTAATGTTTACTAAACGGAACCTAGACTATTTTAGACAATACACTTGAATTGAAGAATTAAAACGAAATACAATAATAATAAAATTTATTAATAAGAGTCAAAAATTAAATATTTGACGAACACAGAATGACTATTGATTTTTTTCTGACTTTGATTAAGACTGTAAATCTAAAATCTGTATCTGTAAATCTAGAATCGATTGACTGGAGATGTAAACATTTAACATTGGTGTAATTTGTATTCAACAGTCAAAACATTGGCAAGGTGAGTTGAATGGCCACACGTAAAGGAAGTGCGTGCTTGATGATGCTTGCTGACTCATTGGCAACAATTTGTCATTTGACCCAATGTAAAATATTACATCAACTTGTGTCAACATTGATATTGAACAAAAGTAACTTTGCAACATTTGTGGTTATAAGTCAGCCGGATTGACTGTAAATATGACAGTTTATTTTCAATCATGCATTCATCTTTCGTCAGCCTTTTATTCACTGTGGCAGTGTAGGGGTTCACATCTCTTTTTGATTTTTCATTCGCATTGTTCATATCCATTTTCTTTTATCCCTTGTATGATTTTTGCTTATCTTTTTCGCCACTGCCATTTATTTTATTGGGCTGGAACGAATACCTTCTGATTTGTTGCTTATGTGTATGGTATTCATTACAATTAAGCTATTTAGAGTCAACATTGAGCATCATCTTTATAACTATGATTGCTTATATAGCGACAAAAGGTTTAACAACGTAATAAACAAACATTTGTTACAGTACGCGAAACAATAGTTATTCTAAGGGATGTTTACTAGTGTGAGGAGAGGAGCAGTAGATTTACTCTTGGGTTGATAAGTATGTTAGTAAAATTATACAATTAATAAAACATTATGAATCATAAACACAGTCTATTGACGTGATGTAAAGTATTACATAAAGTGTGCCAACTTGTACAACACACATTTTAGTAGTTTTGCGGCTGTGTGAAGTAGGTGCAGTAGATGTAACCCTGAGTCACGGGGAACCAGTGACTCATGAGGGGCTTTATAATTTATGGCCCTATGTTGTCACGTCAAATTTATACTGAGTGTTTGCCACTCACACGCCTGTGTACGATGATAGGCAATTTTGTGTGGTGGAAGCTTGTGCAGCCAAAATTGTATGGTTATTTAAATTCAACTTTAAACAGGAACAAAATCCTCGGGCATATAGTTACACAAATATTATTTGTCCGCATAAAAATGCTAAGAGAACAATGCCAGAATGTGGAAAATATTGGCAAATAAAAATTGAAAAGAAAATGACCGTTCTTAGATTACTGTAACGACACCTCATAAAGTTCATCGGAACCTTTATACCAAAAAGCTTACACTCAAAAAACGTTATCCTTACGGGCGGTCGGTAAAAAAATTGCTTTATTAACTGATAGATCAGATCATAAGTTGATAGGTTGATAATCCATCTTGAATGTTACATTAAATGTAGGGGTAGAGGAAGTATTACATAGATTCTCAATGTCAAGTGGGCAGTTATATGCCTGTTGTATTGAAATTAAGCCATTGTACAAACCTCCCGGGAATCAGGCTATTGATATCCCCCCACGGATACCTTAAGACTCTTAAGAATTCTTTGTTGACCCTACTTGTAACCGAGAGCATGTTTATTGAGCTACTTGCTCAAGATATTTACCAATGTATCCGCGCCTATAAGATTATGTACCTCGGACCCTAATATCGAATCATAAATAGGTTCGGTAAAGCTCTATAAATATTCTTGCATTAAAATTTCATCAAAAATCATTTAGCTGTTTGTAACACGTTATGACATGGTTGGCTAGCTCGTATTACATAATTGTAATAATTATCAATATTTTAAGTTAGTGGAAACGAAGGGTATGGTTTAACCGAGGAGGTATCACCGCCATATAAATTTCTAGCTTGAAGCAATTCTTCTATTACGGTTGAAGGATGTGGACGTCGGCTGATTTACAATCTTAGTCCTCAGGAGTGATAATGCATCTGTGATTGGCTCCAGGTAAAATCTTTGTTCTAAACGGAGTACGTAACATATATCCATAGGCAGCAGTGACAACTAACCTTCAGATAGACTGCATTTTCATTTCCTACTTCAATCATATAGAAAAAAAAAACTTACAGAGAAAAAAAGACGCAAATGAATTATGGCAAATTTTTATAAAAAACCATGTAGCGTGTTCAAAACAAATGATGATGACCCTTTACCGTCCTCATAATTACGACCGTAGTTCCGCATAAATTTATCCACACAGAAATTTGTGAGTAGGTACGAACGGGCAATTAACATAATGAAAACATTATGAGAGGATTAATAATTTTTTTGCGGACTAACCTCGGAACTCTTGTCTTCCTATAGCGTGTGTGTGGTGGGTGGGGTGTTGTTTTGGTAAACATTGAGGTTTTTAATTTATTTTTGGTATATTCTTCTGTTGCTTTAATTAAATTTATATGTTTGTTAGTTTTTTAATACCTATGCGAAGGAGATGTGTTGTCACTAAGTAGAAATTAAAAAAACTTAGTACAAAAAAAGTTAATTGTGCAGTATATTATGCAGTATTTAAGTTAAGAAATATTATCGGTTACACGATTTTTAAGTTTAGCATCTAACGGCATAAATATATTTGTTTTCTAGTGTAATTTTTATAACATTGAAGTAGTGAGCGTGCAGCCTACCAGATGGTAAGTAGTCACTGCCACCCACGAACATCTGTAATCAATTTCATACAGAACAGTATATATAATTTTATCTAAAGTCTGTCACGCGTTTCTACTCCTGAGGACTAACTACGTAAATGAAGCGGAAACCGCCTTCCAACCTTACATCAAAACATCCACCAAAACTGATTATCGCTAGAAATAGGTATGGCAGTGGTACCGACCCGTCGAAACCATACTTGTGCTACAACCTGCTAAATATTAATGACTGAAAACCTCTGAAAGACATACTTATTTTTGCGGACCATAAAATAAATATTCATGTTGACTACGGAACCCTTTACTGTGCGGAATCCAACGCACACTTGGTCAGGTCTTTACGCAGGAAGTCTAGACATTTTCCGGACAGACTGTCCGGTTTAGCCACGAATAGCCGAGACAGACAAACAAAAACTTTTAAAACCGGTTTTTGTAATTAATTTGCAAATAGTATTAAAGTTACATATAGGCCATACAGTTATATATAGTTACATTTAGACATAGCAACAAATGTACAGTAAGTTCAATGAACCTCTTTGTCACTTGTAATAAAAACTTCAACCGGAATCTTAAGCGCTTAAATGCCTACCTAGTACAAAATAATATACATTTTTTTATATTATGGAAGTAGCAAACGACCATGCAGTCCACCTGATTGTAACCGCCCATGGACATTTGTTATCAACCCCAGATAAGATCAAGGG
>DWPG01000101.1:0-11894 GCA_018251495.1 Autochton cellus | reverse complement strand
ACACCTTTGAGAACTTTTTTTTTTTTTCAAAGATCTCTCAGACAAAACATTCCAACTTAGTCCATACACACATCTGTTGGCCACAGATAACCACACTATATACATAATAACTACACTTAGTAAAAACACACACACGATAACTACACTTAATAAAAAAGTGTATAAAACCATCCATTAATCCTACATGCCGCTTAAAATCAACAGCTTCAGACAAGATTAAACCGTTCCCTCAAAGCATAAAGTGCCCACGAACAAAAACAACCAGCCCGAATACACCGCCATCAACACTTTTATTTGTCACATTTCTGTTCAACGTGTGACTTAAGGCGCAGTTACGCGCCACGATAAGCATATTTTATTTTTATTGCCCGAAACCACTCGGTGGCAACGCTCTTAATGACTTTTGTGAGCGTACTTCGCCTTAAGTGCACCAATAAACGGTGCCAACATAAATATCATAATAAAATAAATTTCTTCGCGACATTATGTTTCACTGTTACGCGAATTTATGTATTATTCCTTTGTATTTTCGAATAGGCTGTGCAGTTCGGAATCCTACTTGGCAGTCATTGGCACCTATTTGATGTAATATAAGATGTTATTGTGGAATTAAAACAACAAATAATCTTAATTTAAATTTAGCACTGCCGTCCATGGACATCTCTCACCGATATTAAAAACATGTGTTTCCCGAAGGATTAAGTTGTAGCGCCTTATATTGATATATTTACTTTACTGCACACTTCAAAGAGAATACAGTAATATACGTATTATGCTATAAGGACATACCCGTAAGTCACTTCACTTTTACAATATAATATCAACGCTGAGCGCTCTTTCTTTTATACTCACAACTTTACACTAGAAAGATAAGTCTACAAATACCAAGAATAAATTCATAACTTAGATTTACACTTCACCGGGAATTGAACTTGAATCTCTAGGTAAAAGGTTAAATCACTGTGTCATGCAGGCTTTATTATAAAAAAATATAAAAATATGACAATGACGTCAAAACCTATTCCGCTTTATACACAAACATACATTGTTTCTTAAATGTAAAAAAATATTAATAGAAATCGCAAATCATTCAAAAGCGACCACCTACAAAAATATCTCATATCCACAACAATAGTGGCTATTAAACTACTCGATTTATTATAGAGTACACAATTGCTATTCAGGTACCACCCGTATCAAATTTGCCACAATCGGCACTGTATCGGGGACCGTGAAATGTGTGTTTGTCATTACCGTCTTCACGGCTTTTACCCTATTTATTTCCCTTCTGCACGAGCATTGTTAATTTGCTATGCCTGTCTATCTAATTTACGACGGCACAGCTAAATTTAATCGCAAACAAAATGACAAAACAGAACCAGTTCGACGAGAGCCAGTGCGGGATAAAATTACTCTGTGGCAATAGGGTAAATGCCCCAGTGAGGGTATTGTTAACGCATCGACGCTATTGTCAGTGCCCCAGCTGTCGTCTGTCACAAAACTGACACTTTGGCCGGTTTTTTTGACACGTCCCTTTGTGATCGCTCAGTGTGGCGTATAACAAAATGAGCTGATATCGATCGCTCAATATTGCGCTGTGAAGAGGGTTTCTGGTATGAATTGAGCTCATAAATAAATAAGCGGTGTCGTGGCGTGTTTGGTTTTTTTCTGTGGTGATGTACACGTTTCCTTTGTTGCGATTCTGGGGGATTCGACGCGGTAGTTCGCGGAGATTTACGACTTTAAATAAAAATCCCGTGAACGTTCTATCTCGGTGAATGATGAAAGTTTATTTATTGTAATGGCAGCCGTGACGTCAATTTTGATGGGAAATGGGCCTATCAATTTAGATATTAGGACAGATGGTAATTTGTTTAGGATTCCATGCGTTCAACCGGAAGCTATAAATTGGGGGATAATAATATCGTTTATTTTTTAAATATAAGGCACATAGAAGAGCAAATTGCTACCTTGCAGCTCTATGGTACCGGTGTATTACAAACAATATGACAACACAGTTAAACTTTATCTATATATATTAACGTAGCGGTATATAACTTGACAAAACAATGTGAATAATAATTAAATACAATGTTTTAAATTAATGTTCTTGCCATTTAGGTATTTGTTCTGCAATGTGACTTTATTCTATTGTAAAATAATACTTCCTCATAGTTATATTGGATCGAGTTAGCTTTTTATCTGTCTATTGCTTACTGTTATTAAATATCTTATTATGTGAGTTATGAATCTAGCAAATGTTTTATATATCTATCATTTTTGATACTGTTCCATATTATATCTTCTTATTATGTGTAGCTACGTTAATCCCTTATAGTAAGGTACCTACTGCTTCATGTAATAACTAATCTGTGGTCATATTTCCTTGAGATTTAGTTTGCCCACACAGTAAAATAGCAAATTGTATTGCATTAGGAAAATTATGTGCAAGAAGTCGTGAAACAGCCATTTTCGTAATGTACTACTTCGCCGACAACCTTCACTGTTTCCAGTTTATTATGTGCATTTTGTAACCCGGTGATTCATCCTCGTAGGCCTCGGAAATCAAACAATGAATAATTTCGATACGAATTTTAATATTCATACACTCATGTCAGGTAATAAAAACGGTCCGCTCAGCGGAAAGGTACATGGACACGTAATAAATTAACTTATTGCTAAATCAGTCTAACGTTCGCGCCGAGCGCGGGTCGTCTTAGCCTAGTATCACAGATGAGTAGAGCGGTGGGGCGCGGGGGGGCGCGCGGGGCGGGGCGCGGACGCCGCGCGGGGGGCGGTGGTCACTCGTCCGACGCGGACGACAGCTGGGTGCTGCCGCCCGAGCTAAAGGAGCCGCGGCACACACCCCCCTCCGAAGCGTTTCCCGCCCGCACTTCTTCACCGTGCTCTCCTGGGGACAGAGTCCTCAACAACTCGAGAGCGGCGCGGGCACGTTGGCCGTCCGCAGCAGCGGCGGCCGCCGCACCCGACCCCCGGTCCCAAGCGCTTTTCTCTGGCAATAGCAGCCGCCTCGCCTCCCGCTGCACACGTCTCGAGCGCAGCGCGAACAGGAACGGCGACACCGTCGACGAAAGCAGCAACAGCGCTAGAGCCGGGGTCCGCACGCTCGCCGCCAGCCCCGGCGCTGCCGCCGACACCACCGCCACCACCGCGTGCGGCACATGTAACATCACTAGCGCACCCGTCAACAGTCCGACGCGAGCCGCACGAGATTCTTCCCTATATCGAAATAGTGATGCGTTCGAAATACGACATCGGATCGACGTTATCTTCGATCCGCAGTTTGAGGGCGCGGGCGTCCGCTGCTGAGCGGTAAGAAGCGGCGCTGCGAGCAACGGCGCCGAGTTGACCGAAGGCAACCCCTTTCTGAGATCCTCATTCGATTTGCCCTCCTTCCGCGCGTTGCGGAGACTGGCAACCGAAGGACAGCGCATCGGCCTCTCCGGTGGAAGCAGGAACGGGCCGAACTTGCGTTCGCTGTCTGACACTACGTTATCAGAAGCGTCGATCTTCAGAGTGAGTCCTTCGCCTTCTTCGATCAGATCGGGGAGGTTCACGTGAGGTTCGTGGAGTTGCAGGGCGCTGGCTCCATGCGCCCGCGCTCGTAGGCCGGAGGAGCGCGCGGCGCGATAGATCCTCGCGTACATGACGCAGACGATGGCCGCCGGGGCGACAACTCCGAAGGTTAAGTACACGACGCAGTAGGCTAGCTCGACTCCCTGGACGATGGGCTCGAGCGGGTAGTAGTGTTGGAATACTGATATGGCAGCTCGCGCGGTCGCAGCCGCGGCAGCTGCGAGCCAGGTGATGGCGCAGAGCGTGGCGGGACGGCGCTGAAGCAAGCGCGTATGGCAGCGTAGGGGGTCCGTGACTGCGTGGTGCTGATCGAGCGCGATCAGCGTGACGGCCAGTAGCGCGGCCAGGCTGCACGCAGCGGCGGCGGAGTCCCCTGCCTCCACCCAGGCGGCTTCCTCCCTCACCGAGTTCTCGCCGAACAGCGCGGGCGCAAGCAGGGAGGTCGTCAGGAGATTCGTCGCCAGTAGATTTATGACGAACCTGGAACAAGAAGAACGAACATAAGTATGTTTAAGATACTGCTGTAGTTGCTATGTTGCCTGTCGTTTGTGACTGAATGTTTGGTATTTACAACATAAATAACGGTTATTTCTACGTATCAAACCATTGTGCGGTTCATTCAGTTTGTATTAAAGTTTCCCAAAACATTTATTGAGTTACGAGCGATTTATATTCCGTTTCGGTCTGGAACGCAAAACACTGAAATTACTCATGTCCGAAGTGTCAGCGTCGTATGTTTACAAACATGGCGACCACATCCTAAGTCAATACGCGGAGGAAATAGCATCGTGCGACCCTGAACCAAATTCACATATTCTGAACAAGACACTACCTATTTCCTACGACGTATTTGTTACTTTGATATGTTCTTGTGACGACATTATGTTAAATACAATGATGAACTTCAACCGCATCATATAGACCATAAACTAGACGACACCGTTACACTTTATATAACCCCTACTTAAACAGTTCGATACTTAAAAAAACATAATTTTGATTTAATATTTTCGACTAATAATACCTTGGAATTGATACATGTTATGTAACGGGTACTCACTATTATGTTTTAATTTCTCGATATTTCGGATATTCAATTTCAATTTCAATTATATGGATAGTGGTCAGGGCGAAATTGGGAATAACATTTCCTTTATTAGCAATACCTACTTACTTAAAATTCGATTTAAGGAGTTACGTCACGCATGGTTATTCCTTTTCAACTACTAACCTGATATCTAATGTTGAAACTACCACTCGCGCAAGGGAAATACACCCAGTTTCGAATTACGCAAGTATTCAAAGTATCCTTGCGTGTAATAGATGTCTGATAGTCAACATTTGATGCAAGGGCCTTTTGTAATGCGGCCGTATTCACGTAATGTGTACTAACACGCTTATTTTTAATATGCTGTCCACTCGAACTAAGTGGTAATACTTAAAACTAGTAAAATATATATTATATTTAAGGATAGATACAGACTCCCAACGTACTCCATTGATTAATGCATAAGTGATACAACTATATAATTATTTTATTAGAACTTAATAAGGAACAAATGACCCTAATAAAACAAAGCTTTTCCCGCAGTTGCCAATACAAAGCCCGCAAGAGCTAAATTTAAAAGAATGAAAGTAGCCAAGCCAACAAAAATGACAATTGTTTTAAAACAAGGTAAAAAGTTGAAAATGAAACAAAGGTGCCGTTAATAACAGAAACAGTCACTTATAATGTAATTAACAGAGCTGAACCCACAGGACACAGTTGTCACGATCTCAGACCTTTCACAATAGTATTTAACATAAACAAAACCATTTGCAAACGACCGTTCACGTTTACGACACTGGTCTAGTTAAACTTACGATTTCCTCAGTCAATGGTCGCGAAACATACATACATTTACAAATGAAATAAAACAAAATGATCAGCGCTACCACATGTCATGAGGATCATCATCATTATGGTTAGAACTATCAACTCGAATTTGATGTTGATGTGTTCTACAATTTAAGAGTTCGTCAGAGCTGTAGAAATCATATTGTGGGGTTATAAGCGCCAAAAGTATTTCTTTAAGAATATCATTAGCATTTCTGAACATTCATTTCTTTCTATTTCATTGTTTTATTTAGTATTTCTTTTATTTTTATGTAATATATACAAAATATTTAAGATCGTTCAACGACATGAAAAATCAATCTTCAAAGATGTTATACATAATCGGAGTAGGATCTGGTTTTTAATGTATGTGTCTTTACTAAACCATAGCGTAGAATTTTTTATAAATAGATGTACATGATAAAAACATTTTAAGTTTACAAGATATATGTCTTTTAAAGTTTGCGACAGGGATTGCTTAAAGCATTACACCAACGACTGATCATAAAGCAACAATTGAAAAGTATCGTATCAGCATCAAATTACATTAAGACATTTGATTTTTATTGCGAGAGTTAACGTATTAATAGATTTCAATCTCTTCTCCAATGATTACTTCGCAATTCCTAAATACAATTGATTTAGCAATTTATTAACACACTCAATCATTTTATTATTCATTGCTAGTACTTGTTCTACTGCTAACGAGGAATGAAGGATAAGCGAGCAACGATATAATAATGTACTAGTATTAGAAAATAACATGGTTCGTGTTGAAAACAAAATTTGGTGGATACTAGGAACGAAGATGCTTAGGGTAAAAGTTAAATCGAAAAAAATATACGACGAACTGACAACCTATTTCCTTTAGGAAGTCGTTTTAAAAAGCAGCTTTGCCCAAAAAGGTGAACTGTCGTCTGAATGCGCAGAAGAAGCCCTTTTTAACAAAGACGCAGTTTGTTGCGGGACACATGTTATTTCGACGCGAAGACGGTTTGAAAATGTTATAAAACGATGTATTTAATTGATAACATTATTAAAATTTTACATTTATTCATTGAAATATAAAATTGATCTGAATCTTAATTTAAATATATTCCAAAAACTAAGGACAAACATAAAACTATTAAAGAAAATAAAAAAAATTAAAAAATGAAGTCATACAAAACCACGGACACGTATTTAAAAAAACTAATCAAATACAAAACGAAAGACCAAAAAAAAACTAAACTGAACTGAATAAATTCTAAATGGAAATGTCATAAATTATGTTATCAGTGTTATCATAGCCTATTAAGTAATACATCATCGGCATAATTCGTGTCATTCGATTATCCATTCCAAATCAACATGGCTGCCAATTAACCTGTTTCGGAATCGGAACAATAACAATAAAATTAAGGGGTCGAGTGGATTTGTCGACCAACTAAATGTGATATGGGATGGCCCAATTCTGGCGTAACATTGGCTAATCAAATTGTCTAATGTTTTGTATGGACCGGACCGTACGTTAGCGAAGTAGGTAGGTTGGTAGGTTAACGAAGATATTTCCCTACTGTATAGTTGTGAGATTATGAACTTGAGAATACTTCACACAATAATTTTGAAATCATTGTCATGATACTTAAGCAAGCCTACTTTTAAAGTATGGAATGAGAATTTTTATGCAATACAAACAAACGTACATACATACATTTAATATCTGTAACCGACCTCAAATAGAACAAGAGTCCTACCAACAAGTGATTGATCACAAATGTACTCTTATCCGCGTAGACTAAATTGAAACCCTTCCTATTAGTTATAATACATCACTTGTTTAAAATATTATTATAGACGTAGACGTCGCAGACGAACCACAAAGAGTTTTATCAAATAAAATGCTTCGTAATTTTAAGATGACTATAAAATTTGCAAACATCACTACAAGGAAAACATAAGGCCGAATCAATAAAACTCAATAGAACACACACATTTCTTAATTGAATTTATGAATACATTTCTTCGTAACTAAAATAATTGACAGAAATATCGCATTGAAACAACTAATATTTGAAGAGAAGATGTTTTTATAACAATTTATTATATCCGGATGACTTTTTATTCGACTCCAGATCTCAAGGGAAGGTTATCCCGAAAATCGCTGGAAACAAATAAATTCGACCTTTATAGTGAAGATTGACAGAGAGCCGGGATTTTTTGAAACTATTATTGTACGTAAACAAAACAATAAATAAAATTCTCAAAACATGTTGACATTATATAGCCAGTCATAAAGTGCTGTGGAATATAATTGACCATTTTGGGAAACCTATATGGTATATACTCATAAAAGACAAAATACAAAACAGTGATAATATCGAATCAGACTGAAAATAACAGGATATTATTGTGTAATTTCCAATATTTCACAATGTTGTAAGGGAAAAATAATTGTATAACGAATTAATTTAAGCAGAACTAAGGACTATCAATAATTTTGGAAACATTATGTGGGAAAACAACAAGGTTTACGTCAACACAATTCATTATAGCAAAGCTGCGAGCAAAAGCTGATTTAATGACTTCACAATCAAGATTGAAGATCTCTGAAGTCTCAAAATGATGATAATATACTTCTAGCCCATGATGCTTGCGTAAGCATTCCCATAGCACCGGATGCATCTTTATTAAATAATCCAGAATGTCCCCTAATCTGCATATGCAAGATAAAGTGCCCTTGCACAATATAAGCTATGACATTGAAGAGCACGACCTTGTTTGCAAGAATTATTTGAAAAACAAATCGTACATTTAGAATTGCATATATGCATGCTTGCATACGTTGCAGTACGCGGAATCGTTCCTGAGATAAATGAATACATGCATATATTGCCAAGGACGTAAAAATATTTAAAAATTATTATACATAATACATATTCGAAAAGTTAAATCAAAACTGATTTTAAATGAAAATTAATTAATACCGACATTTCAGGATTTTCTGTTTTAACAACCTATTTAAAGGGTTTCTATAAATCAAAATTGCACTAACGTGTATTTTTTATGATAATATATATTTCAAATCATCTATTTTTTCAAGCCCTTGCATGCAAAAGCGTATTATTATTATTTTTAACTCTTCAAGTAGATTAAACAGCAATTATAATGTATGAATCTTTGATTATATACTGTCTAGATATAACGTCACCCTGTCATTGTCAAACGAAAAACGTCAAAAAAAACATGTGTGCGTGATTCACGCACACTAGCTTAAAGATGGCTTTACGATGGCTTTAAGATGGTCGTACGTAAAGTTGTGTGCTATAGACGTTAGCAATTTAGAGGCTAACAGTTAGTGACTATTTTTTTTGGACACTTTTCTTAAGTGACATTTGATCCAGAGAGTATATAATCAAAGGTATGAATCATAAATGATCTCTGTCTACAAACAGATTTACAGATTACAATTTACCATACTCAACGATAGGGTCATTTAAGTGTGTCGAGGTCAATTTGTCCAGATGGGTTTTATAAAAGCCTTATTAAGATTTTCGAATTTATAAAATTAATGAGTAAAACCTTCCAAATATACTGATATCAAATTTTAATGAAACGTTTTGCGAAGAAGCCGGTTAACTAAATTAAAATTAAAAATTACGTTCATATTATTTTGAACATGTGACCTTATCCTGAACCTACACGGAATACCCGCTATCAAACAATTTTGCGGAGGAGGAATTATTCCTCTAAGTTTGCATCATTAAAAAAACTTAACCATAATACTAATAATTATATTGGAACTCAATCCAGATTATCTGTCAGAAAATTATCTAAAAACATCACACAAAAATCGATATGTCTATGGAATGAACTCAGTTATTTTTCATCCAAAATCAAAACTGAACTCTGCTGCAATCTGCTGGTAATTTAATATTTTTATCTGTGTCGAGGTCAGTTTAACCACATATGGCAAGAAGTCCAAAACTTTTTGATTACCTACGGTTTTGTCAAAATAGAGTAACAAGAAGTACTTGACCCCAAGGATTGCACTTATTGTAAGCTACGTTAAAAGAATTCCAAATTTCACTGAAGTATTCAAGACCTTGTCTTGAGATGGAAATAGGATTCCATTAACCAGAGTTCAAGTTTTCAGACCTGACATTGGAATATTGGAATTTTATTCTTGTCGATTTTATTTCACGAGTTCAATTAATTGGTTACAATTTAATATATTTTATTTTTGAATCTAAATAAGTTTTGAATATCTAAATATAAATAAATGCGTATGATAGGGATGTTTGAAAATAAAGAGTGTTTTTGGAATAAAAAGAGTAGACATCTAAAGTGACGTCCTGCGTTGACCGATACAAAATGTTACTAAAGCAAAACTCTATTTAATTATAGCAGCAATACAGCAATATTTATATGTAATATATAAAATTATATGTAAAAAAACAAGTCTAAATTTTCAGCGGATAATTTTATTTTACAATGCGGAATGATTACGACAAAATGCAAACATGCGTCATTGTCACGTCATTTAACGAAACGCTACAGACCATAGAGTTATTATAGACAGAGTAGGGGAGCCATAGGCAGGCCTGTGAGAGCGAGTAATATGCAAATAATAAAAGAGGGAAGATGAGAGACCTATACTTATCTTTGTCTAATCACACAAAGCAAAAAATAGGAACAGATAGGTAGCCTCATTTGCTTTCTCTTTTTTTCGATGGACACATTTTAGGCTGGCATAGAGTAGGGCTATGCATAATAACTTTACGCTACAGACTCGTCTGACTGCTAACGAAGAAATGTAAGGAAGTATAAGATAATCACGAGATACTGAAGTTTCAAAAAATATAAGATTTAATTATTAATTACTCTTTTTAATATCTAATTTGATTGACTTCAGATAGAACCCCTTAAGGTAGAATTAGTCCCAGATGTCCATGGACGGCAGTGACCACCTACCATCAGGTGGACTGCATGCTGCAAACAAGCTGCATCTTACAAAAAATCTATCGAACCCACAAGACCAAAAGTTTAAAAATAAAACTCAGTCTCTCTAATTTGGACGCAAAATGCATCTGAAACTACACAACGCGTCGGCTTTGGTACGCTTCAATACTTTTTGGAAACACTAAGTCTACCTTTTTGGTCTAAGGCTATAGAAAACGCAATGCGCCAAACACATGGGAGAAAAAATATTGATCAAAACCGCCAACCTACATACAATGTGTTTCAGGTTGTGGTGTTTTAGGTGCTAAGTACCTAAGTAAGTACTAAGTAAAGTACTTACTTTTAGTGTTAACTACAGTCACGCGAGAAATTTTAACAAAAGGCTACGCTTTTAGCTTTAGTAGCACTAAATGTAATGTAATATATGTTTTTTTTGCCCGACTGCGTCAGAAGGAGGGTAATGTTTTTCGAGTATGTATGTATGTCCATTTCTTTGGCACGCCCCACAGCCCAAACGGCTTGACGGATTTCAACATATGAGGTGTCGTTAGAATCGTCTCTATTGGCATAGTGACATAGGCTATACAATTTTTTAATATGGTGCCTGCGAACTGAGAAAAAGGGAGGATATTTTTTATCATAACAATATGGGTATCAAAGTCACTTCATTTCACCGTCCTCAGGTAGGTTCCGGTCGGACCATTGGTAGGTAGTATTTCTACCTCCTCGTAAATTGTATAGAACTTGATATAATGGCGAAATTACCCCTAATGAATGCATAATTGCACACTTCCCGAAGGAGCAACAGGTTCCAGGGATACTTTGTATCAACATAAACTAGGACAAAAGTACGGATCGCACGCAATACCGCAATCAAGCCGATAATGTGTCTCACCGAGGAAGAACTAGAGGCCCCGCGTTGTTTTATCACTATTTCAAAAGGTTTGTTTTAAAAATAATTAAGAACAGTGAGAAAAAAGTAGCGAACGAGTATTTGTTCTGATACGTGATTGCAATTAATCCATTGATTAATTAGAAAGACCACTAACCAATAGCTGAGAAATTTCGCGGAGCCTGGAATGCGTGTTGATGACCACACCTTTCGCCACCAGAACCACGAAGGGTTATTTAAGCCCATGTGAGATCTTACACAAGCTAATCTTCTTCAATACTCACAAGTGGATCGAGCAGGAATATCAGAATTTCCTTTTATACTAGTATGTCCCGTGATATGCAAGATCATAAACGAAATTACATAAGACTCATTAAGGAGATTTTAGTCGCAGCGACCGTTCCCATTCGCGGTACTACGATGCACTAATCAACTCGATGTTAAAAATTACTTAGAATACATTAAATACATTTAAAAGAATTTTCATACACATTGTTTTTTTTTTATAGTTTGGAAATAGCAAACGAGCATGCAGTCCATCTGATGGTAAGTGGCCACTGCCGCCCATGGACATCTGTAATCAACCCC